>CAUYQG010172741.1:0-10910 GCA_963574415.1 Tarsius wallacei
CTTGAATCAGATGTGGCCTGTGGCCATGCAATCTGCTTTAGCTAATGTGATGTTAGCAAATATATCCTAAGCAAAGCAGAGGCCTGCAATGTTAGCACATTGAGGTTTCCCTCTTTTCTTTTTTTCTACAAAAAAGATACCTGCACATGCATGTTTATTGCAGCATTAATCACAATAGCAAAAATATGGAACCATTTATGCTGCCCTAACATCTAGGATCTATAAGGACTCAAACGTGCTGAAAAAAAAACAACAAACAGCCCTATTACAAAGTGGGCAGCACAGTTGGTTCCATGTTTTTGCTATTTTGAATAATGCTGCAATAAAAATGTGTGTGCAGGTATCTTTTTCATAGAGTGATTTGAGTTCCTCCAGGTATATTCCCAGTAAGGGGTTTGTGGGGTCATATCCAGAGTTAATTTTTAGATCTTTTAGGAATTCAAACTGTTTTCCACAGAAGTTGTACTAGTTTACACTCCCATCAACAGAGTAGAAGTGTTCCTTTCCTCCCACATCCTCTCTAGCATCTGTTGTTTTCTAAATTATTGATGATGGCCATCCTGACGGGAGTTAGGTGGTATCTCAGTATGGTTTAATTGGCATTTCTTTGATGACTAATGAGGCTGAGCATATTTTCATATATCTGTTAGCTGCTTGTATGTCTTCTTTTGAGAAGTGTCTATTCATATATTTTGCCCACTTTGTAATGGGGCTGTTTTTTGTTTTGTTTTGTTTTGTTTTGTCTTTTTCAGCCCATTTGAGTTGTTTGTAGATCCTGGACATTGGGCCTTTGCCAGATATACAGTTGGCAAATATTTTTTCCCAGTCTGTGGGCTGTCCCCCCACTCTCTTGATGGTTTCTTTGGCTTTGCAGAAGTTTTTCAGTTTGATGAGGTCCCACTTGTTTATCTTGTCTCTTATGACATGGGCACTTGGGGTTTTGATCAGGAATTGATTGCCAATTCCAATTTCCGTAAGGTCATCTTCTGCATTTTCTAAGGTTCCTATAGTTTGAGGTTTCACGTTTAGGTCTTTGATCCATTTAGAGTTGATTTTTGTGTATGGTGATAGGTAGGGGTCTTGTTTTATTCTTCTGCATGTGGTCAGCCAGTTTTCCCAGCACCATTTACTGAATAGGTTCTCCTCTCCCCAGTGGTTGATGGTGAAGGTTTTGTTGAAGATGAGTTGGTTGAGAAATTGAGGTTTTGCTTCCAGAATCTCTGTCCTGTTCCATTGGTCTATACGCCTGTTCTTGATGTACAGCATTCTTCAACAAGTTTTTTTTTAATACATCTCTCAGAATGTCTCTGAAAGATTAGCAAGTTAGATATTATTCTCACCCTTCTATAAAAATGAGCATTCAGAGGTACAAAGAGTTCAAGTCTTGTCCAAGACTGTCTGATCTTTTGATTTGGAGTCTGAAATCTCTTAGTTTAGGAAATTGATTCAGTGAGAGAACAGCAGAACACCAGTATCCAGAGACTGAAGATTGAACAAGAGATGCTAGGTGGGCATCTTCCAGACAGAGGAGCTGATGTCAATGACAAGATCACAGGTCTTATTTTAAAAATTAACATTCTTCTCCATTGTATCATGTTTCTCTCCCCTGGATGAGTGCAGTGGCCTCCTAACAAGTATCCCTGCTTCAGCTTTTGACCAATTCATCCTAGACTCAATGCAGCAGTCAGCATGAACCTGTTGAAAGACGTTAGCTCACATCAGTCCTCTGCTCCCTCTGGGTCCAAATGCAAAGGTCAGCCGGCTCTAGTGACCTGTCCTGTGACCTTCCTGACCTTATCTCCTTAGCTCCTCACTGTGCTCCCTCCACCCTGCAAACTGGCTCCTGGCTGTGACTCAAACCCACCAGTCTGGCTCCCACCCTAGGGCCTTTGCTCTAGCTGTTTTCTCTGCCTAGAACACCTTCTCCTGGGCATTCACCCCTTTTGTTCTCACTTTACCAGCCCTTCCCTGGGTGCTCTATTTAAAAGAGCAATACCCCTGCCACTCTTAACAGTCTTAATGTTCTCCAAAAAACTTGTGTCCATCTTACATTCTATATATTGCATTTTTCTTTCTTTCTTTTTTTGGGGGTGGGGAGTGGGGGGGAGTGCCTGACTCCTACTTCTGGACAATTACCTGATGAAAACATATTTTTGTCTTTTTCACTGCTATACCCCAGTCCTACAAGTGTTTTTTGTATATGGTAGGATTTCAAATTGTGTTTGTTTGATGACTGAATGGGTGAATTTATAGCACTGATAAGTTTTTTATTTGTTGTTTGGATATAACTTTTGCAAGACAGAAGCACCCATTGCTTTATTACTGTGTCACTAGGTGGCACTTAATGACCTGCCAGGTGCTAGTCACTGTGATTCCCAATCTCTGTCTGCTCCAACCTCTTTTTCATACTTCACATGTGATCTGGAGTGTAGCAAAGCTGGAAGAAAGGAGACTTCAAGTTCTTTTAATATTCAGACTGTCTGTGTTAACATAAGCATTTAACCTCCCCAAACCTCAGGACTTTGCAATAAAATGGGAATAATAGTAACTTCATCCTGGGCTGGCTTGAAATTTGAATGAGTTCGATATTTAAATGTGATGTAAAAAATTATTTTTAAAATTGCTGTAACTTATGGGCCTTAACCAATTAAACACATAGAAGGTTTTTTAAGCCAAAACTCTTAATCATGTAATTGCTACTTATGCAGCAGAACTTAGCCTGGATTATGGATTCATCTGGAAGTTGATAGTCTGCATTCCTGCAGGATATGAAATTCTGTGACAGGAAATCTTGCCCAGTCTCTTCTAAATTAGGCCTTCATTTGATTTAAAGAGCTAAGACTTTCTAGAATGGCACTGCCAGATGCAAACATAAGCATAAAAGATCTTTAAAAAGTCGGATATAGAGATTTGGAAATCATTTGATCTTTAAATTATCAAATTAGCTGTGTGTTTTGAAAGAATGACTAGTTGGTTCTTCTTAAGAAAGCTCACTTCTATCAAACATATCAGACATTCACTAGAGGAGGATCCAGTCTATTTTCAGCTCCTGGACATTTTCAAAGGACAAGTTAGTATCCTACTCCCACCCCAGATAACTCAGGGAACCTATTTCAGACTGAAAATAATTGGAATCAGATCTTCATCATGTTGCATTGTGATCATCTGCTTGTATGGTTTATGCATCTATTTCCTCCAATCTACTTGGCGTTCCTTAAAAATCAAACATATATTTTCCATCTTTGTAAATGTGGTCACTAATTGTGATTGATGTTTTATAGGTGCCCAATAAATGAAGAAGAAAAGAAAAAGAGAAGACAGGAGAGAAGGAAGAGAGACAAAAGAAATGGGGAGGAAGGAAGGGCAGTGAGGGAGCTGGGGAGAGAAGATTCTATTTTAAAATTTTAATGTAGCCATCTTGGACAGAAAAATATTATAAGGTATTTTTTCTAGTTGGTAACTTGACATTATGCATGCATATTTGAAAACATGCAACAAACAGAATGAAAAATATTTTCTGCCATTTCCCTCACTGCTGGGATTGAAATGATGTTGCTAATAGTTAGAAGATATATTTTAAATTAGGAGGCTTCCTTAGTATTCCATGAGATTTCCTTCTCTCATTTGAACAGACATCAATAACAGTGAAGCTTCTGTCCCTGTAGTGTCTTTACAATTTAGTACTTGTAAAAATGAGACTTTCCAGCCCATTAATTTGCTTACGCAAATAGATCCCAGAACCAGTTAATCCTGAAAAGCGACTACTCTATTTTCATCTTGTAATGACTATTTCATGCATGGACTTCAGCCTAAACTGTATAAAGGCTCTCGACAGAGACCATTTGTTTCTCACCTGAGCTGCTCAAAAGAAACTACGGGGAAAAAAATTCAACTACAGCATGGCAGGTTCTGGTTATTTCTTTTCCTGAAAATGGCAAAGGACATCATAATTCAATCCAGAGGCAAGGCTACAGCAGACAGGTCAAAATAGTTATCAATCAGCATGGGGCATAGCAAGGTGTTTTAGACGACATTCCTGAGAGCCATACTCAGACTGAGGCCCCTCATTAAATATCATAAGAACTTTCTGAGGGTACTTTTATAATGTACTCTCATGTTAAAGATCTATTTGTAAGGGCTATTGTGGCAAGAAAAGCCTGGCATTGAGTATGCTTAATACCCCATCCTTTAAAACGCAGAGATGCAAAGAGCAGATGATTGATTGATACTGCTAGTACCTGAAAGCTTGCTCTTGCAATTCTCACCCTTAACAGTATACATTCTCTAATTCCTGTGGCAAGAAGTCCTAAGTCCATCCTCTTTAGGTTATATTCATGACCATAATGATTTCACCCCAAGCCAATCTGTATCTTCATCCTCCACCTCCTCAAACTCATGCATTTGCCACACCAGGCTGCGTGCTATTCCTGAAGCCTGCCTGCCACTAAGAAAACTCCACTGATTGGGGTGTCTTTGTCCATCATAATGACCATCCCTCCTTTTTACCTTTTAAACCCAGGTCAGAGGCCTTCCATGGTCCTCAATTAATAAATAAAATCAACCTCAACATTCCCTGTTATCTGCAGCACTCTGCATTTCTCTTATAACACATGCTTCTGCCTATCAAGTTAGTCATTCATTCATTAGAACTTGTCCTTAAACTTGAGTTTTCTACATTCAGTCTGATAATGAAACTGCAAACTGACTCTGAATGAACTCCTAGTCACCTTGTCATTACTAAACTTACTGGAAATTGAGTTTAACTTAACTATTCAGCTTAGTCAGGTTGCTGGAAGCTCAGAACAGGAAGTTTCTCTAACTTCCAAAATTCCAATCTCCTATGGGTAACAAGGGCATATATTGATAGGAACTCTTTTAATACATTAGAAATCCTAATTTCTGAAAACTATTGGGCCAGTTAACTACCTTGCAGTCATTCATTACTTACAACCAATACATGTAGTATTCAGACATCTTATAATGAACAGATGAAACTAAATGATTCTGAAAGTAATTTCTCCAGATGGGAAGGAGATCTTCTCTCCCCTGTCTTGTACATGCCTCTATTCTGATCTATTTCTTTACAGAGCCATTTCCCCATGAGATGAAGGCAAATGGGCCTTTTTGTTTATCTTTGTGTCTCCAGTGTTACTGTACACAGCAAGTGCTCAGCAAATGTTTAACAAATAAATGAATGAAACCAGAAACAGGATCTAATAGAGGAAGTATTACTCACTTGCAATAATGGAGCAGGAAACTGTCTAAGTTAAAGCTGAGCCATCCCTTGAATGGCAGTAGACACATTTTTGAGCTCTTACTATTTGCCAGGCACTAAATATAAATATCTTACTGGGTCCCCAGTAAGCACATGAGCCTGAAATCATGCCAAGAAGTAGCCAAACCAGGACTCCAGCCCAGGGCTCTCTGATTCAAGAGCACAAACACTTAACAACTGTGTTACACTGCCCACTAACTGCTAACTTCTTTGTGATATTAGTCAAACCATTATTTTAAATAAGTCTCATTTTCTTCACTGGTAATGTAAGACGTTTTGGACCAGCTGTTCTCTAATGTCTCATCCAATTCTGCTATTCTATAATCCTATCAACAAAAAATAAAAGACATTTCCTTTTGAGCCAGTCTTTGTGACAGGAGATAAAATAGTTACCCATTTATGGATTCCTCATATACTAATCAAGTAGTCTGTTTTACAGTGTAACAGCTCAAAACTTCATTCTGATATCCTTTAGGCTTCATTTTTTAAAATCCAAAATCAGGGGGAGGGAGCAATGATTTTTTTGTTTCTGTCATTGTTTGTTTTGTTGTTCTTTCCCCTTAAAGAGTGAGTAAATAGCTGAGTAATTTGAGTGAAGTAACAATTGAGCGCTCACTATCTGTAAAACATTGTACTGAGTGGTAAAATGCAGGCAAGGGAAAGAGAATTTAAAATGGTATGAGTGGTACAGGTGGAAAGAACTAGAAAACAGGACCCAGTCCCAGCAAACATCCTGGTCCAGGAAACATCTTTGTCTTGATGGACTTGAGACTCTGTTCTTCTGACCAGAGACATTAGAGGAGACTGAAGTGGGGAGAGGAGATGGCATCAGAGCATCAGTAAGGGGGATCCTACTACGTCCCTCCCCAGTGAAGAAATATCTGTTGACCTAACCTGAGAAAATTATTTCTGCTCCCTGAGGCAGCACCAGCAGGGACCAAGGGAGCCCCTATTTACCCAAGAAGATCAAAATAACACTGCACAGGTTCTCAAATTTAACTCTCATTGGAACAGCAGCTCAATAGTACAGATGCTCCTCAATTTACAATGGGGTTACATTCTGATAAACTCAATACAAGTTGAAAATGCATCAAACATCATAGCTTAGCCTATCTTAGACATACAGTTGGGCAAAATTAACTGGCAACACAACACACCATAGAGTATCAGTTGTTTGCCCTCATGATCATCTGACTGACTGCCAGCATCGGGAGACAGTATCATACCACATATCACTAGCCCAGGAAAGAATCAAAATTCAATATTTGAAGTATGATTTCTACTGAATGCATATCATTGTCACATCATGATATATACCAAACAATAGAAGAGCAAAATACATGAAACAAAAACTGATAAAGCCCAATAAAGAAATAAGCAAATCTACAATTATACTAGGAACTGATACATTGCCCTCCCAGTAAATGCTAGAACTAATAGCAGAAAATCAGCAAGATTTAGAATATACAAACAGCACAATCAACCAATGGTATCTAATTGACATATGAAACATTTTCCCCAACATTTGCAGATTACATATTATTATTTTTTCAAACATTAAAGGATTTTTCACTAATACAGATTATATCTTAGTCTGTAAAACAGACCTCAACAAATCTAAAAGAATTAAAATAATGCAGAATGTGTTCTCTGATTATAATGAAACCAAACTAAAAGTCAATACCAGAAAGGCAACAAGAACACATCTAAACACATGAGAATTAAATGATACACTTCTATATAGTCCATGAGTCAAAAAAAGTCCCCCAAATTTTTAAAATACAAATAAACAAAAACACAACTTATACAAATACAGGGGCTATGGATAAAGTAGTACTAAGAGGAATATATATTGTACTAAATGTTTATTAATACATTAGAAATGAGAAAAAAAACATCAATTACTTCAAGTTCCTCCTCAAGAAACTAGAAAAAGAAGAGCAAAATAAGCCCAGATTGAGCAAAAGAAACAAGAAATAAGAAAATCAGAATAATATCAGTGGATTGTATCGATGTCAGTATCCCATTTCTGTTATAAAACTATAATTTTGCAAAATATTACCATTAAGGGGAATCTAGGTAACCCATACAAGGGTTCTTTCCATTTTTTAAATTATTATTTTATTTTATTTTTTTTAATTTTATTTTATTTTATTTTATTTTATTTTATTATGTTATTGTGGGGTACAGTTAGGGGTTAGGCATACAAAAATGTTTCGTTCAGGTACCCTTTATTTTATTTTTTATTCTGTTTTATTTCTTGCAACTGTATAGGAATACACAACTGTCTCAATAAATTTTTAATTTTAAAGAAGTGGATAAGAAACAGCAAACTTTTGCCTTTCAAAGACCTATCCTCAAAGATTTGTTATTAAGATAAAATAAGACAATCTATTTAAAGTATCTAGATCAGCATCCAGAATATACTATCGAGTTAAGTATATGTGATACTTAACTATATTCCAAGTAATCACTTAAGCTTAGTTATTGTTTTGCTTTTGTTATTATTTTCTTTTCTTGAAAAAACTCTGAGCATTTTGTAACAAGTAATCAATTCATTCATTTATTGAAAGCATAGAGCCATTCATTGTAAAAGGTATTCAGTATTTATTCATTGATAAATAAATGTGTATTTATTATTTATTCATTTATACTCGTTTTTGAAAACTACTTTATTGGGTAAAGTTTACATATAATAAATTGCGTATATTTAAAGTGTATACACTGCATAAGTTTTGACATATGTATACTCTTGAATCAATCACTGCAGTCAAAACAATGAACATACTCATATTCCCCAAAAGTTTCCTCCTTCTCCAATGTAATGTTTTCTTTCTGACTCTCCTTTAATTTCCCATTCCAAGTAAAAAATTGATTCATTTTCTGTCACTACAGATTATTTTGCATTTTCTAAAATTTCATTTAAATGGAATTATATAGTATGTACTTTTTTTATGTCCAGTTTCTTTCACTCAGCATAATTATTTTACGATACACCTATGTTGTTTCATGGGTCAATAGTTCATTTTTATTGCTGAGTAATATCTCATTTATGAATATAATTTCTTAATGTATTCATCTGTTAATTAACATTTAGGTTGTTTCCAGTTTGGGGTCATTCTAAATAAAATTGCTATGAATATTGGCATACAAATCTATGTTTGGAAATATGCTTTTATTTCTCTTGGGTAAACACCTACAAATAGAATGGTTGGTTCATATGGTAGATGTATGTTTAATTTTTGAAGAAACTTTCTATATGTTTTCCAAAATTTTGTACAAAATTTATATTCTCACTAGCAATATAAGAGAGTTCTAGTTGCTCCAGATCTCTACAAATACCTAGTATTGTCAGTCTTTTAGATAATTTAATAGGTGTGTAGTAATACCTCACAGTAGTTTGAATTTGCACTTATCTAATATCTAGTGATGCTGCAAATCTTTTGTGTGCCTATTCGATATCCACATGCCTTTTTTGTGAAATATCTGTTCAAATATTTGTTCATATTTGTATTGTTTATTATTGTGGAGTTTTGAAATGCCACAATATACACTTATGTATTCTAGAGACAAGTTCTTTATGATTTGCAAATAATGTCTTCAGTCTATGGCTTGACTTTAATCCTCTAAGCTGTGTCTATAATTTTGATAAAATAAAATTTATCAATTTTTTCTTTTATGGGTTGTGTTCTTGGTATTGTATATAAAAAATTTTTTTTGTCTAACGTAAGACTTGCCAACCTTAGCACTATTAATATTTTGAACTGGATAACTCTTTGTTATGGGTAGGTGTATGGATGGTAATGACTGTCCTGGTTATTGTAGGCTATTTACCCACATGCCTACCCTCTATGCACTAGATGACAAGCCCCACCCTGGTTGTAACAACCAAAATTATTTCCAGATACTGCTAAATATCACCTGGCAGAGGGGACAAAATTCCCCTTGGAAGAAAATCACTGGCCTAACCCAAAGTCAAAAATAATTTTTCTTTTGTAGATTTATAGGCGTTTTATGATTTTTGGTTTTACATTGTGGTCTATGACACAGTTTTAATTTGCTTTTGTATATGATATAGGTAGTGTTAAAATTTGCTTTATGGATGTCTACTTTGTTCCAGAACCACTTGTTGAAGAAGATAGTCTTTCTCCACTGGTCGCTATTGCAAATTTGTTGAAGAAAAACTGACCATATACTTGCAGGTCTATATCTGGACTCTCTTTCTATTCTAGTGATCTATTTATCTATCTTGACACCACTACTCACTATCTTGATTACTGAAGCATTATAGTAACTCTTGAAGTCAGGTAGGGTAAGTTCTGCAACTTTGTTCTTCCTTTTCAAAGGAAGTTGTTTTGACTATTCTAGTCCTTTGCAATTCCATATGAGTTTTAGAATTTAATTGTCAGTTTCTACATAAAGCAACTGTTGGGATTATGATTGTTTCCCGTCAATCTATAGATCAATCTGAAAAGAATTGCTATCTTAACAATGTTACATTTTCCCACTCATAAATATTGTGTATCTCTTCATTTATTTATGTCCTCTGTAACTTCTCTTAGCAATGTTCTATAATTTTCAATGTGCAAATCTTTCATTTGTTTTGTCATATTTATCCTTCAATAGTTCCAATTTTATACTATTGTCTAGGTCACTATTTTTCTCATTTCAATTTCCAATTTTTTGTTACTAATATATAGAAATACTATTAATTTTGTATACTGACCTCATACCCTGCAACTTTGCTAAACTCATTTATTATTTCAGGTAATGTATGTGTCAAATCCATCTGATTTTCTGTAGAGATGATTATGTCATCTCTTAACAGAGATGTTTAAATATTACTTTTTTCGCCTTATTCTACTGCCTAGAACCTCCAGTACAATGCAAGTATAATGTGATGAGAATGAACATCTTTGCCTTATTTCTTATATTAAGAGGAAAGCATTCAATCTTTGACTGAGTATGATATTAGCTATAGGCTTAAGGTAGGTGTCATTTATCAGGTTAAGGAAATCTTTAATCCTTAGTTTTCTGATACTTTAATGGGAATAGATGTTGGATTTTGTCAAATGCTTTTTCTAAATCTATTGAGATAATAACATGATTTTATTTTTAAGTATGTTAATACAGTGAATTACATAGATGAATGTCAGGTTGTTAAATCAACCTTGCATTCCTGGGATAAACTCCACTTGTTCATAACATTTTTTTTTTTTTTTGGAGTTGGAGTCTCACTCTGTCACCCAGACTGGAGTGCAGTGGCCGCTCCCGGCCACCGCAGCCTCGACCTGCTGGGCTCCGGTGATCCTTCCGCCTCAGCCTTCCAAGTAGCTGGAACTACAGGTGCGCGCTACCACGCCCGGCTAATTTTTTTGATTTATTGTAGAGATGAGGTCTCGCTTGCCCAGGCGGGTCTCGAACCCGCGGGCTCAGGCAATCCACTCACCTCAACCTCCCAAAGGTGTGGGATTACAGGCTGAGCCACCGAGCCCGGCGTACAGTGTTTTCTAAGAAGCTTAAACTTTATCCTAAAACCTACGGTTAACAACAGAGGGAGTTTAAGTAGGATAGTGTTGTGTTGAGTTTAATCATTGTACAGTCAGTTGGACAGATTAGTCATTGTAGTATTTTT
>CAUYQG010172744.1:0-19285 GCA_963574415.1 Tarsius wallacei
AGATAATGTACGTAAAGCACAATATTTGACAAATAGTCAAATAGAGAAACAAGTGTGAATTGCTTATTTCCTTCCCAGACAGATGTTTCAGCCTCTGGATGGAGGGGCTAATCCCTAATCAGGCAGAACTAATGAAGATCCCTGTATCTATCTCCTAAAAAATATATATATATATATGGTGAGAGTCAGAAGCTAAACCTGTATGGTGGGCTCTCTGCCCTGAGTGAATTATGAGTCTTACCTTTTGTTTCTACAGCCCCTAACACAGTACACTGACTGTACTGTGTTCAGAAAATGTGAGCTAAATGAATGAAAGACATGACGATATACTCTCTGGGGAAGATATACTATCTTGGAAAGATATGCTCTCTTGTGAAAAATACCAAATTTGAAGCTTTCATGTTCTGGAATAGTGATTCTTCCTTCACCAGTGAACACACAGGCTCTATAAATGTGAGTTTGGCAGGCAGAGAAGAGAATGTTAAAATAATCAGCACGTCACTTTTAGTTTTTAGTCCGGCTTTGCACTTTATCTGTCTCTTCTGCTCTGGGTTAGAAAGTGAACCTTCACTTAGTGGGGCGACTAGACAGAGAGGTAGTTTCCAGAGACAGGCCAAGGGATCGGATCCAGGAAGAACCGGCCCGACCCCTAGCTCTGGCTTACGCAACCCCATAGATGCACATTTCGCTGCATCTGAGAGAAGAGATAAGAGTACCGCGGGCCCCAGTGGGCTGCCTCGGCACCATCGGCGGCAACGCGAAGACCAAGTGTCCGAAACAAGACCAGGAGGTCTGAGGGTGGCCAACGAGGAGTTTGAACGGAGTCCCCTTGAGAGAAGGCTCGGAAAATGAATCTGTTTGGGATGACCCCCAACCCAGGGCTACACAGGAAAATCCAAAGACAAGCTGGAGGCAGGGGGGCTCCAAGTAGGGCGAGGAGGGGCAGGGTCCGGGTCTCCATGGAAACAGGGGAGGGGGGCTGGATACCCATTCCCATGGAAACAGAGGAGGGGTGGGGTCCCTATGGTGACCAGAATGAGGTCTCTACTGGGAAATGCTTCAGGAGGGAGCCTAAGTCCCGCGCCCCCGAGAAGTCCCAAGCCCAGGCCGAGTCTAGTTTCGCCTTTTACCTCCGCGGCTCCCGGCAACGGCGGCAGCAGCAGCTTCTCCCCTCCCCAGCGGCACCATGATTGCCCCCACCTTTCTCTACGTCACTTCCGCTTCCGCTTTCCGGAGGAAGGAGGGGACTGAAGCACCGCCTTCCCCTGGCACTTCTGATTGGCTTAGACAGTCTGGGGGCTGAGCTCGAGCCTCCAATTGGCGAGCGGGAGGGGCGGGGCGGGGCACCGCGGGGCCGTCGCCCGGGAGGTGAGTTTGTGTAGCGCGGAGAAGCACCCGGGCGCTCACTGGCGGCCCGGCAAGGTGTTGCTCTTGTGGCTCCAGACTCAAGGAAAAGGAAACGAATCTCCAAGCACGAATCCGAAATATCGTCAGCCTGGCTTGCATTGTCCGCTCTCGCCCTGGCAGTCGCAGCTGCAACCGGAAGAGCCATGGTTGGCCATCAGAATCCCGGCTTGGACCCGCGAGGGAAAGCATGGAAGACCGTGACGTCTCCGGATTTCTCTTTCTAGGGCTGCAGCGTTCCCTCATCACCCACCAATTAACGTGGACGGGAGGGCCCCCAAAAAGGAACACTAAGACTCAAAAGGCAGAACTAGGAATATTCCCAGTCCAGCCAGATCAGACGCCACCGCCTCTTCTTCTTCTCACAGGCTTTCATAAGACGCCCAATTTCTCTTCCTCACACTCCTGCCCGGTCTGACTGTCCCAACTTTTTTCCCCTGCAGAGGTTTCTCGGCTTCGGCCGGACTCGCGCCCGGGCCAGTTAGCGCCATCTACTGGCCACTCCCTATAACCGTTCACCTTGTCCTCGTACTGGCCAGTAGCTAAATCACATTTCACACTGCCCAGAGCAGTGGCATTCCAGTGCCAAGAAGCGATTTTGCATGTGCCTTCATTATCCTCTTGTCTTTTCTAAAAACCTGGAAGATCTAGCTGTCAGATCCTCCCAGCAGCCTCTGCCTGTTTTTCCCATAAACTGCTTCTCTAGTATACCCAGATAACCCCAAACACTACATCAGGGTCAAGGAGTTCAGGCCATGGCTGTACCATCTCTTGACTGAAAAATGTGAATAGTGACAGTCGCCTACCCGACTGCCAGGCACATGTCTCTTTGGCCCCTGGCCAGCTACCCCAATGCTCCAGAGAGCTGTCATATACAACAACAAACACAACAACCACTGTTAAAAATACATTTATCATTAAAATATATTACACATATGAGAGAGGGGAATACATCATATACAGTTTGGAGGATTTGCTGGCCCAGGAAATCCCACTTGTTTCACCAAAACACTCATTTCTTCTGTTTTCATTTTTTAAACCACTGTGTTGCTCAGTGGCTAGCCTCAGAGTTATTGAGCCATATCTGATTAGGAAGGGGGCTAGAGTTTGCACACACATACACACACGTCCTCAGACTGTGGCCTGTTTTATTCAGCAACTTCCACCTGCATTCTTGCATTTCACTGTCCTTTCAGGACTCCAACATTTGTTTAAATATCTGATCTGATCATGGGGAGCCCAGCCCAGGCTACAGGAAAGGCACTGACTATGCCTGGAGGCAGGGTAAGTAGAATAAGTATAGTTACTTTAAAATTTAAGAAAAAAAATAGGGATCTATCTGTTAGATAACTAAAGCTGAACATCAAATGTCAGTTTTATTACAGTAGATTTCCCCCTATGTCTTCACAACGCACAGCACTGCGTGTACTAACCAATGGTGGAGCAGTGGGGAGGGCCTAGGCTCAGAAAACAGACAGCTGCCATTCTTTCTACCAAGTGGCCTCACATAATCTTAAGGCATTTCTTGAGCTGAAACAGGTGGGGCTGGTAATTGGCTGCCTCAGGTAAAACAGGGAGGAGACAACTTCAGAACGGGTTGCAGAGGAACTGGTGAATAAATTCTTGAGCCTTCTTCTTCTCTGCCATGTCAAGTTTTTGGTGACTAACTGGGTTTCGAAGCAATAAGCTGCCAAATATGCTAGCTGTATGAAAAAACACAGAAGATAAATGATTCAGCAAAAAAAGGGACTAAAGTAATGCATCGCCTAACAGGGATATGTTCTGAGAAATGTGTCATTAGATAATTTCGTCACTGTGTGAACATCACAGAGTGTACTTACACAAACCTCAATGGTATAGCCTGCTACACACCTAGGCTGTATGGTAGAGCCTGTTGCTCCTAGGCTACAAACCTGTAGAGCATATTACTGTACTGAATACTATGGGTAATTGGAACATAATAGTAATTATTTATGTATCTAAACACAGAAAAAGGATAATAAAAATACAGTATTATGATAATCGTATGAGCCCACCATTGTATATGTGGTCTGTCGTTGACCAGAATGTTGCTATATGACACATGACTGTACTTATTCATGTGTTGATAGGAGAGGGAAGGGTGCTCCAAAGCAATATTTTCTGTTTTATATTTTTATTATTTTTTTTTTTTTTGAGTTGAAGTCTCACTTTGTTGCCCAGGCTAGAGTGCAGTGGCACACTCATAGCCACCACAGCCTTGACCTGCTGGGCTCAGGTGATCCTTCTGCCTCAGCCTTCTAAGTACCTGGAACTACAGGCACAGGCCACCACGCCTAGCTAATTTTTAAAAAAATATATTGTAGAGATGAGGTTTCATCAAGTTGAGCAGGCTGGTCTTGAACCCCTGGGTCAGGGAATCCTCTCACTTTGGCCTCCCAAAGTGCTGGGATTACAGGCTTGAGCCACCGTGCCCGGCCCTATTTTCTGCACTAAAAAAAAAAAACTATTTGAGTTTTTTAGTTCGATATTTTAGTTCTTTTGCAACGGACTTGGACCCTCCTCACCCCATTTCTCATAATGAGTCTATCAGTCTTCAGAAATGATTTCCATAGATACTTGGCTGCTTACCTAGAATATTCTCATCCAAATGATTTTTTGCTGAATTTTTTAGCAATTCTTGCAAAAAGGCCATCAGGTAATTGAAGACATTTTTGTGGAATGTGGGAAGAGTGGAAATGACCTGAAAGAGGGAGAATTAGGAATTGTCTTTTTGTTAATTCTGTCATTTGTCAAGTTCCTACTATAGTCCAAGAACTAAGTACATGATTCAAGTACATGAGTAAGATTGTGCACAGAAAACTTTGATTACTTACTGGCATAAGTGCCAAAGAGAAGCACAAGTCAAACACTACATGAATTTAGAGGTCAAACTTCTAACTGCATGGTCTCAGAAGAATTAAGGGAATAGAAAACATTTTAGTTGAGTCTTGAATATAAAACAAAATTGGACTTGCAGAGGTAAGAAGTAGGCTATTCAGGGCAAAGAAAGTGTAAAAATGGCAAGAGAAGGAAAACAGTGAGGTAAGTAGACAACATGTTATGAGAAGTCAATTTTGGCAGGAGCATAACTGGAAGGATTGATCAGGCTGGAATGTAGTTGGGTACCCCAGCTATCTGCATATCAGAATCAGTCAGACGGCTTGCATAAAATAGATACCCAGAGATTCTGTTTCAGTGGATTTGGGGTGAGGCTTTGAACCTGTATTATTGACAAGTTTTCTAGATTATTCTACTAAGGCCTGTGTTGTTTGAACCACCAGGCTAGATCACAGAAAGTCTTCAATATTTATTTAAGGAAATGATTAATCGGGAAGGGAGAGCCAAGCATGGTTTTTGACCAAGAATAACATGACAAGAGCTTTAGAATATAAAATCTGATGATAGAATGCAAAACAAGTCAGCAGAGGGAGATCCTAAATGCAAGGCATTGAACCATGGTAAGCAAATGAGAATAAGAGAGGATAGGTGACAGATCAATGGGACCGGGCATGTGGGAGGTGAGGAGAGAGAGGAGTCAGAAATGACTCAGGTTTCAGAGTTGAGTTGCTGGAATTAAGGGTGATGCCATTAAAAGAAAAAAGGGCATGAGAGGAAGAACAGGTTTGAGAAGGAAAGATATGGTGCTGAATTTCTAAGGCACAGCACTTGAGTGACTGTGTCCACTTTGTTCCTTCTGGCCCTAGGAGGCCTGAGGCTAGCAACATGTGCATGCTGATACTCTGTGCTTCCCCTCACCTGTTTGCTTGCTGTGTAGTTGCCAGCACACTCCAAGCAGTTATGGTAGGCGCTGAAACAGATGACTGGCTCTGGCAGGCTCTCCAGGAAAAGCAGCAAGGCTTCAGCTACGGAATGGTTGCTAGCAGCTGCTGGCCATCGTTAAGGAACCTGTGATGATGCTGCCCATGGTTAGGAAAAGGTCCAGGAGCAAGCACATGCCAGAAGTGCTGCCTGCCCTATCATGCCCTCTACTCAGAGTCAAGATGCCACTCTAACTTCTGGAGGGGGCCACGCTGTGTGTCAGGTGAGCCAGGCTCTCCTGAGTTCCTGCTATTTTGACTGTTTAAACTTGTAAAGTCTTCTGTATACAAACTTTAAGTAAGAAAAATGATAGCTGAGGACACAATATCAGATTTTGAGCCTTGAAATATTCTTCTTTCCTTTTTCTCACCTCTCTCAATCATATTCTCGCTCTCTCTCACACACACATAACTGAATGTCTGAAGGATACAGAGGTTATCAATCATTCCCGTATCCAAACAGTCCCTGATATGCTCAAAGTCCAACCTCAGGCCTGGCTGCTGAAACAAATCTTCCTGCAAAAGGGAAGAAAATCATACAATAATTATTTTCTCAGAAAATCAGCAATGATTTCCTGACCTAGCAATATCACCAGCAGAATGCACAAAAAGAAGCAGTGTAGTGAGACCTTTGAATCAGCCTGGTAGGTGATCTGATTTAGGCTGTTATGGCTAACTCATCTCCTAGGCTTTTCCAGGCATGTTTCTACAATACATCTTTAGGCATTTATTATAAAACGATGGGTAGGCAGATGGGTGTGGTGGCTTATGTCTATAATCCCAGCACTTTGGGAGGTGGAGGCGAGAGGATTGCCTGAGCCCAGGGGTTCAAGATCAACCTGGGCAACATGGTGAGACCTCGTCTCTACAATAAATCAAAAAATTAGCTGGGTGTAGTGATACACGCCTGTAGTTCCAGCTACTTGGAATGCTGAGGGGGAAGGATCACCTGAGCCCTGCAGATCGAGGCTGCAGTGGCTGTGAGCATACCACTGTACTCCAGTCTAGGCAACAGAATAAGACTCTGAGTAAAAAAATATGGGTAGGGCACACTACACACACCAAGATCCAACATAAGAGAAAACTTAAAAAGTACTTATGTTTCTTGCAGTGCTATGAAAGGATTAAACAAAAGAAAAACTGAAGTAAATATACCATGCACAAGATTATGTAAAAGCTAATAAAGCACCTCAGTGCTTTGGGCAAACAAAATTATGGCACTAAAGGTATTTCCATCAGTCTCAGGATACTTTATGTTCATTTGTTTTATAAAATTACTTAAAGGCATAACTGTGTTAATAATAACAATGTTATATGCATTGTTCAAAAGTTATTTTTGAAAGGAGCTCTACAGAGAAGATAGAATAGTACAGTACTTAAGAATGTGACTTTTGGCTGGGTGCAGTGGCTCAAGCCTGTGATCCTAGTACTTTGGGAGGTCAAGGCGAGAGTATTGCCTGAGCTCAGGAGTTTGAGACCAGCCTGGGCAACATGGTGAGACCTCGTCTCTACACTATATCAAAAAATTAGCCAGGCATGGTAGCACACTCCTGTAGTTCCAGCTACTTGGAAGGTTGAGGAGGAAGGATCGTCTGAGCCCATCAGGTAGATGCTAGGGTGGCCGTGAGCATGCCACTATACTCCAGCCTAGGCAACAGAGTGAGACTGACTCAAAAAAAGAAAAAAAAAAAAAGAAAGAAAGAAACAGAAAAGAAAATGAATGTGACTTCTAGTCTGGGAGCAGTGTTCATGCCTGTAATTCCAGCACTTTGGGAGGCTAAGGCAGGAAGATTGGTTGAGGCCAGGAGTTTGAGACCAGCATGGGCAACATAGTGAGACTTTGTTTCTCTAATTTTTTAAAAAATCTGGCTGGGCTTGGTGGTGTGCATGAGTAGTCCTAGCTACTGAGGAGGCTGAGGCAGGAGGATCACCTGAGCGCAGAAGTTCAAGGCTGCAGTGAGCTATGAATGCACCACTGCACTCCAGCTTGAGCAACAAGGCGAGAGCCCATCTCAAAAAAAAATGTGACTTGTGACTTCTTGTGACTTCTATAGCCAGATTCACTGGATTCCAATCCCACCTCTGCCCATTTATCAGTTTCAGGACTTTTGTAAGCATTTGTTTCCTCATCTGAGAGCTATTGTGAAAACTAGAGGCAACACTTTAAAACACTTACAATAGTGTTTGGTATATGGCAGTATTCAGTAAATGTGAGGAAAAAAAGTGAAAATAGTATATAGAATGCATATTCCTCTGAAGTAGTAAAGTATAGGATTTCAGTTTGTTTGCTGTTTGTTTGTTTATTTGAGTTGGAGTCTCACTCTGTCGCCCAGGCTGGAGTGCAGTGGTACGCTCACGGCCACCGCAGCCTCGACCTGGCTGGGCTCAGGTGATCCTTCCGCCTCAGCCTTCCAAGTAGCTGGAATTATAGGCATGCACCACCACACCCAGCTAATTTTTTGATTTATTGTAGAGATGAAGTCTCACTAAGTTGCCCAGACTGGTCTCAAACCAAGGAGCTCAGGCAATAAATTAGGTTTCCAAATTCAAGTGGTTCCACTTGGTCCCCTGCCTCTGTCTGGCTTATCAACAAGTTAGCCCCTCCCATTCCCAGAAGCTGATAAGAGTTCCCAAAAAGAGCAGATGATAGCATGAGAGGCCTCTGGGTGGCATTCTAGCTGGGAGACCCCAGAGGCCACAGGAGGGAACATTCTGTACTAGAAAGGCCATCCTATGCAAGGCTGCTTCCCTTGGGGGTAATCAGTTACTACATGTAATAACAGGGCTTCACAGGAGTGCAAAACATGGCATGCTATCTGTTGCTCATTCTCTCCCCAGGGGGAGAACAGTTCTCCACAGGTTCCTTAGGGTAAAAGCTTTCTTATGCAAAAGTTCTTGGGGCTCATGGTCTTTCTCAAGGCAGCCTGGCCTCTATCAGTTCTGACGGCTTCACCACAATCTACCTGTTGGACAGCATTTCGGTATAGGTAATCAACCATCATCCAGAGCTCTTTGGGGATTTCCATGGGGCTCTCCAAGTGGCTCCCATCATCTTCAGTCTGAACTGGCATCAGAGTCTGAAAAGCAATAAAGATCACGACCAGGCAGCATACCAATAGAACTTCTGCCAGGCTGGCTTCAGAGGAATGCATGACATGGGGAAGACAAATCCATGGAAGAAGGAAAGCATTTCGATGCCCCTAACCAAACATTTCACATACAAAAATGAAATCAGGTGGTACAACCAAGGGTCAAGAGGTGATTTTTGAGAATTGGAAGAGGGTTATGGCAAACAGTTTCAATGAATCAGGTTATATATATATATATACACCATCTTTTCAGGAAAAAAATCATGCCTATAACATTTCACTATTAGAACCAGAGAGAAAGTGTGGTCTGGTGAGAAAAGAACACAGACTTGAGAATCCAAAAATCTTAGTCTAAGGCCCATGTCCACTGTTAACTCACTATGTGACCTGTGACAAATCACCCTTGATTAGGCCTCTGTTTTCATCTATATAATGGAGAGGATAGAGTTCAAAATTCCCTAAATAAAAAAAAATGCATTGAAAAAAAAAGCATACATATTACCATAAATCTGCTGCAAACTAGTTCCCTTGTAGTAGAATTATTTCCATAGGAGCCTCTTAGATCTCAGCAAATTTAGTTTAGGATGATAACCTACCAAGCAACGATTTAAAAAAAAACAAATGAACCTAGGCAGGGTGGCTCACACCTGTAATCCCAGCACTTTGGGAGGCTGAGGCAAGAGGACTGCCTGAGCCCATGGGTTCGAGACCAGTCTGGGTAACTTGGAGAGACCTTGTCTCTACAATTACAAAAAAAAAATTGCTGGGCTTGGTGGCTCAAGCCTGTAATCCCGCGCTTTGGGAGGCTGAGGTGAGTGGATTGCCTGAGCCCGCGGGTTCGAGACCCGCCTGGGCAACTTGGCAAGACCTCATCTCTACAATAAATTAAAAAAAATTAGCCGGGCATGGTAGCGTGCGCCCGTAGTTCCAGCTACTTGGAAGACTGAGGCAGAAGGATCGCTGGAGCCCAGCAGGTCAAGGCTGCGGTGGCCAGGAGTGGCCACTGCACTCCAGTCTGGGCGACAGAGTGAGACTCCAACTCAAAAAAAAAAATTAACCAGTTGTGGTGGCATGCACCTGTAGTTCCAGGTACTTGGAAAGCTGAGGCAGAAGGATCACCTGAGCCCAGCAGGCCAAGGCTATGGTGGCTGTGAGCATGCCACTGCACTCCAGCCTGGGCAACTGAGTGAGACTTCAACTAAAAAAAAGAGAATAAATGAATAATATCACAAGCCATGGAATTTTCATTATTTAGGATCCATGGCTGAGTTTCTCTAATATACCACCATAGACTAAATGTTTATGTCCCCCCAAATGCATATGTTGAACCCTAACCCCCAGTGTGATGATATTAGGAAGTGGGGCCTTTGGAAGGTGATTAGAACATTAAGGCTCTGCCCTCATGAATAGGATTAGTGGCCCTATAAAAGAGACCCCAAAGAGCTCCCTTACCCCTTCTGCCATGTAAGAATACAGTGAGAAGATGGCACTGTGAACCAGGAAGTGGGCCCTTATCAGACACCAAATCTGCGAGTGCCTTCATCTTGGACTTCCCAGTCTCCAGAACTGTGAGACACAAATTACTGTTGTTGAGTCACCCAGTCTGTGGTATTCTGTAACAGCAGGCCAGACAAACTAAGGCACATACTATGTATGGAAGACCGAAAAACATGGTCACACATTTTGCAGCTTTTCCCATCAAGAGATGGAATCTTTTCCCACTCCTAGAATAGAATCTGGTCTGGCTTCACAACTTGCTCTGAACAATAAAACATGGCAGAAGTGGCCTCATATTACTTTTGGGACCTGTGCCACAAAGGCCTTCCAGCTCTGCTCTCAAGCTTTTGCTACCACTTACAGAAGCCTGAGCTAGCCCACTGAATGATGAGAGCCCATGTGGAGAGGGAAGCCCAGAGAATAGCCAACACCAAGACCTGTGAGGGAGACCATCTGGAGCCCTCCAGCTATCACAGCTACCATCTGATTGTGATCTGGTTGTACACACAAATGGGCCTAGATGAGACCAGCAGAAGAATTATGCTGACAACTCACAAAGTCATGAGAAACTGTAACTTATTGTTTAAAACTGCTAAAATTTTGAGATGGTTTACAGCACAGCAATGTATAATTGATACAGTAAGCAAACTGTAGGAGGCTGAAGAATTCTTAAGTTCCTAGGAAGGTAGGCATAGGAATATCCTGTTTGACTGGCTTGGCTGCTACAAAGTCCTAGATGTTTCCTTGTGGCATGTTACTCACCAGCTCACTAATAGTTTCAAGTGGTAGATCCAAGATTGGCTCCCTCATGTAGCACAATGTATGAATGGGAGACCCGAAACAGCTGGGTAGGTAGTTCCCAGACACAGACAAAAAGTAATCCTTTCCCCTGTCCAAGTGCAAAACCAGAATGTCCTCAATTTTGTCTTCACCAGAGTTGAGCTTTGTAGCTGTGGTCTTATTTACAAAGAGCTCCAATTCAATTTCAATGTCAGAATCTGCAGAAAAATTTAAAAAGTAACATTGGCTGGAGGGAGGCCAAGAGGAAAGGAGAAAAGATAAGAGGGATGAGGGCAAGGCATAAAGGATTAGGAAAAAGAAAGAAAAGGTATCAGCTAACCAATAAGCATCTATGCACTCAGCATGCATGAGATGCAAAAACAAAGAGCGATTCAGAATGGTGGCTCAAGCCTATAATCCCAGCACTTTGGGAGGTGGAGGTGAGAGGATTGCCTGAGCCCAGGGTTTGAGACCAGCCTGCACAATTTGGCAAGACCTCATCTCTACAACAAATCAAAAACTTAACCGGGCATGGTGGTGCATGCCTGTAATTCCAGTTACTTAGAAGGTTGAGGCAGAAGGATCGCCTGAACCCAGCAGGTAGAGGCTGCGATGGCCATGAGCGTGCCACTGCACTCCAGCCTAGGCTACAGTGAGACTCCAACTCAAAAAAAAAAAATAGTTTATAGTTCAACTGGGAATATGAAAATAACACACAAAAACATTTCAGTAGACAAATGCTGTGAAATTCAAATACTAAGTAGCACAGCTCAAGCTAGAAGTATTAATACTATAGAACATGGATCAAAGAGCCTTCCTTAATAAGCCAAGTAAGATGAAGATACCTGATCCAGTAGAAATGTATGCCATTATCAGCCTGTGAACTATGCACAGAACACCCCTCATCTTTCAGCCACATAGCACCACACAGAGTACAGAGGAGAAGTCAGGGGAAAGATGCAGATGGTACATTTCAAGGCCAGATATAATTTCTGGATTACTTCTCCATTACAGAACAGATAATTGGGAATTGATTATATTGAGAGAGACGGTAAAAATGATTCCTTTAACAGCAGCACCTGCTCTATAGCAATCTTATGCTTTTTTCTTTCTGTGAAATTATGTAACATATAAATAACAGAATGTTTATGAAACTGAACTCATGTTGTCCACTATTTTGTATTTTATTTATGGATGGGTTCACCCATAGGGCTTTAAAAAAAGTCTCAAGCAGAAAATAAAACACTTAAGCAAAAACCTTATTTTAGGAAAATGAGCAAATACAGGGTAGGATATTCATCAAACCAGAAACCAGGAACTCAGGAACAGAGGCCTTACCTGGCAGAAGGAACCCTTTGCTGGGGTTGGCATTCAGCCACTGCTTACAGTAAGACACTTCATCAGGCTTGTTGATGAATTCAAACTGGCAGGGCACTTGTCCATTATGAATTGTAAAGGATTCGATCTGCAATTGCATGAACTTCACATCCTGAAAACAGAACTGAGAACAAGCCCGGTACTAGTCAGAACCAGTGCCCTTTCCTCGGCAACCTACCCAGTCACCATATTGGCAATCCTTGCCCTGGAAAGAAAATGAAGGACCAACTCTTTTAAATGTCTCTGTTTTAAGTATTTACCTGGGAGGCCATATCTCCCTCTAAGACCAGTTTGTCCGTGTTTAACCCCAAAACTCCATTTGTTTTTACATGTACACTTTCTGAAGAAGTCAACGTTTATATTTTTTATACCCAAAAACCACTTCCAAAACACCCTTCACAAATTCCATCCCTAAATATGAAGTTCAAGCTCATCCTTCCAAGTAGTTGGACACCAAGGGTATTAGAAATGCCTTCACCCTGAATGTCTGTTTGATCGACAATGTGGAACTGTCAACTCCATGTGGCTCTTCCATGAAAAACCTTTAGACTGGGCCAGGCACGGTGGTTCAGCCTGTAATCCCAGCACTTTGGGAGGCCTAGGCGAGAGGATTGCCTGAGCCGGGGGGTGTGAGACCAGCCTGGACAACCTGGTGAGACCTCATTTCTACAATAAACCACAAAAATTAGCCAGGAGGCACGTATTACACTATGAACTCTAGTCTTTCTTGATCAACTACTTCCAGATAAAGTGAGACTGATGATGCTAGCTTAGAAGAGAGAGGTTGTTGGCTTAGGTTGTGTTCATGTCCTCTCTTCTAAACCTGGAAGATGACCCAGAGTGTGTTTTTATTATAGAATAACTGGTGTGTATTTATGCAGTGGGTTTGTCTTCTTATTGATTCTTTGCTTTGAGATTGAGTCTGCATAATGGATACCTATGAGTTGTTGGCTCACGCTCATGGCCACCGCAGCCTCGACCTACTGGGCTCAGGTGATCCTTTAGCCTCAGTTTTCAAAGTAGCTGGAACTACAGGAAAGCGCCACCACACTCAGCTAATTTTTTTGATTTATTGGAGAGACGAGGTCTCACCGAGTTGCCCAGGCTGCTCTCGAACCTGTGGGCTCAGGCAATCCTCTCACCTCAGCCTCCCAAAGTGCTGGGATTATAGGCATGAGCCATAACACACAGCCTTATTTTGTTTTTTATTTATTTTTAAATTTTATTTTATTTTATTTTGAGTTGGAGTCTCACTCTGAGGCTCAGGCTGGAGTGCAGTGGCACACTCGTGGCCATTGCAGCCTCGACCTGCTGAGCTTAGGTGATTCTTCCACCTCAATCTTCCAAGTAGCTGGAACTACAGGTATGCGCCACCACGCCCAGCTGATTTTTTTTATTTATTGTAGAGATGAGGTCTCACCACAGGTCTCGAACCTGTGGGCTCAGGCAAGCCTTTCACCTCAGCCTTGCAAAGTGCTGGGATTATAAGGTGTGAGCCACCATGATCTTTTTTTTGCTTTTTAAAGATACAGGGTCTTGCCCTGTCATCCAGGCTAGAGTGCAGTGGCATGATCATAGCTCACTGCAGTCTCAAACTCCTGGGCTCAGATGATCCTTCCACAGCCTCCTGGATAGTTAGGAGACAGGTGCATGCCACCACATGTGGTCAATTTTTTGGGGGGGGGGGGGGTAAAGACAGGGTCTCACTATGTTGCCCAGGATGGTCTCTAACTTCTGGGCTTAAGTGATCCTCCCACCTCAGTCTCCAAAGCGCTGGGATTGCAGGCATGAGCCACCACATCAGGCCCCAATGCAAATTTTTTTCTGGAGTGCAGTGGCACGCTCACAGCCACAGCAGCCTCCACCTGCTGGGCTCAGGTGATTCTTCCTCCTCAGCCTTCCAAGTAGTTGGATCTACAGGCACATGCTACCATACCCGGCTTATTTTTTGATTTATTGTAGAGACAAGGTCTCGCCAAGTTGCCCGGGCTAGTCTCGAACCCGCGGGCTCAGGCAATCCACTCGCCTCAGCCTTCCAAAGTGCTGGGATTACAGGCTGAGCCACCGAGCCCAGCCTGCAAATATTCTTAACATGTCCTTCCTACCTCTCGCTTGGACAGGGACACTGAAGGAATGCTGGCATTTTCCATCTTATCCAAGGAGCGAACAATTTCCTCCAAAGTCTTCCGGTAAAGCTCTTCATTTATGACCCTCACCTGGAAGCGAAACATCTGAGACTAAATGCCTTGGATTCTGCCCATTTCCTCTTTTTCAGTATATAGAGCATGAAGGGCTTTAGGAAATAGCAGTTGATAGCGACACAGAAAATGAAGGCTAAATAGATTTAATTAATTAGCAAAGAATCCAATTAACAATAGACTTAGAAGGATCTCCTGAGGCAAAGCTTGTAGTAAAGTTGACTGCTTCCTGAAAGGAGACATGGGAGTGAAAGTGAGGTTGACAGTTAGTTTTGCTAGATCTTAGGCCCAGGGCAGAAAGATGCTGGCTCTAGTCTGCTTGTTGCTACTAACAAGCTGGCAATGAGAAACTTTTCTAGGGCTTTGATTTAAAGCAGAGTTCCTCAAGCTTTTTTAACCCATGCTCTATCAGCCAAGTAGATTTCGTCAGGCTCCCTTCTGTATTTTGAATTATAAACCCAATTTTTTTTTTCATTTTCCAACAATAAAATTTTGTAACATTCATTGGGTTTTTTTCGAACTACCCATACCCTAATAGATTCTGATACACCTCTACCCACACCTTTGAAAACTGGTAAAGAAACACAGAAGTCACTGAACAAGAAATAGGTAATAGAGAAATGAAAAGATGTCCAACATCACTATTAATCAGGAACATGTAATCTAACATAATAAAGTATATTTTTCTTTTTGCTTATTAGGTTAGAAAAATCTTTAAAGATTGATAAAATCCAAAATGGGCAAGGGTATGGGAAAATAAGCTTATGGTTGGTATTAGTATAAATGGTAAGAATTGTTGGGAGGATAATTTAGCAAGACCCAATAAATTTAAAATACATTTTTCTTTGAACCACTAATTTCACCTCTAATAATTTCATTCAGTAGAAATACTCAAACTGATATACAAAAGATATATGTGAAGGATGGTCACAACAGCACTGCATATAATAACAAAACTTTGGAAACAAATGATCATAAATACAAACATGATTCATCCATACTATGGGATACTCTGCAGCCTTTAAAATTAATGAGGAGGAAGCTCTACTTTTACTGTCTTGGAAAGATCTCCTAAGACATTCAGTGGAGTAAAAAAGATGTCCTCAGAGCAATATGTGTAATGTGATCTCTTTAAAAGAAAGGAAAAAATATCTTCTATGTGATATACTTGCTTATAAAGCATAGAGAAAGGTCTGGAAAGATACAGTCCAAAAAAGCAAAAGGGAACATTCACAAAGCAACTACTAATTATATGTAAATTAAAAACAAATTGTAAAAGGTGCTTTCTCACACTCAAGAGGAGAGGAGGAAACTAAAAACACAAGAAGTAGCCTTGGTTGTGAGAACCAATTCCCCACACCATGATTAGAATAGGTCCCAGTTGTCCACCTACCCCAACGTCAAACACTGAGCTGACGGGCTTGTGGTCACTGGTCTTCAGGGCCATGTGGCTCTGGTAACTCAGCTGAGTGATGTTCTTTCCTTTCCAGAGGATCCGGTCACACCAGGCAGGAGCACGACACTTCTCACTGAAATGCAAAGCCCACACTGGGAGCACTCACAGAAAACGTAGTACCCACTGCCTGGCTAGGGCCCTGGCTCAGGTGGGGAGTGAGGGGCAGAGACTTCGTGTCCATGCAGCCCAGTCATCTGAGACAGCAAGAGAGATTTGGGACCATCAAGAAACAACAAGTAGCCTGTGGGAATCATTCAAAACAACTAGGAAAGCTCAAAGCCAAAACACAGTTCAGACTGATTCTCTGCTCTTTACCCTCCTATGAGAATTAGGAGAGAGCAAAACAGACAATCTGAGAGTAAACACATTATGGTGCTTAAAAGATTCTGGTTAAGAGAACAGGTTCTGAATTCCCACTGCCTGGGTTCAAATCCTACCTCTATCACTTGTCTGCTAGAAAGACTCTAATTTTCTATGCCTCACTCCCCGATCTAATAAAATGAAGATAATAAATCATACCCACCCCAACAGATTGTTGAGAGAGGATTAAATGATAAATACAAGTAAAGTGCATCAAACAGTATGTGACAAATGGTAAACACTAATAAAAAATATTAACTACCATGTAATGATCAAGTACAAGCCAAGTTAGTTGGAAACATCTCATCACCCTAGGCATAGCTGAAAAGTAATTCAGTATCAAAAACTATTATGGAACAAAGGTTAAGGTAGTCATAAAGACAATATGTGACACTGGGTATTGTGGCTCATGCCTGTAATCCCAGCACTTTGGGAGGTGGAGGCGAGAGGATTGCCTGAGCCCAGGGGTTCAAGACCAGCCTGAGCAACTTGGTGAAACTTCATCTCTACAATAAATAAACCAAATTAGCCAAATGTGGTGGCACATGCCTGTAGTTCCAGCTACTTGGAAAGCTGAGACAGCAGGGCTGCCAGAGCCCCAGCAGGTCAAGGCTAAGGTGGCCATGATCATGTGACTGCACTTCAGTTTGGGTAACAGAGTGAGATTCCAACTCAAAAAAAAAAAAAAGATAATATGTGGAAAAGCAAATTGCTTAATAAACAGATACTGAGAAAAAAATCTGTTTGACTGAAGTACAAAACATGGGGGTAAAGTCCAGGAAACGTAAATCCTTCCACTAGGGCAAGTGCTTCCCAGAATTTCTGGGTTTCAACCCCCTGAAGCAATCTCTGACCTACCTGGTATCCCAGTCATCAGAGCCGGTATCATACTTATAGGTAGGCTGGAATGTGAGCTCACCCTCTGTGAAACCTTCAAAGACAGTCTTTGCAGCCACCTGAATTTTCAGCTAAACAAAAGGATGAGAGAAAAAAAAAAACTCAAAATAAAAAAGTCAAGCTGTGACTTAGCAGAGAAAAGGAAATTCATCTGAAATTCAAATTCTAAACCCTCAAAACAGGCCCTATAAGAAAGCTATTCTATAAGACCTTGAATTAACTCCTAGGAAGAGAACGAACTGACCATTCCTTAACCTGTTATACAGTTTCTAAAAAGGCTCTTTTATAAGAGTATACCTACACCCCCAGGGGTCTAAGTACCATTTTACTGAGATGTCCTTAAGAGGATTAGGTACCACTCAACATAGTTTTCCTCTTCCATAGATCAAATACTTCATCTGGCAGGGTGCAGTGGCTCATGCCTGTAATCCCAGTACTTTGGGAGGCTAAAGCAGGAGGACTGCTTGAGCCCAGGAGTTTGAAACCTGCCTGGGCAACATAGTGAGGCCTTGTCTCTACAAAAAATACAAAAATTAGCCAGCCATGGTACCCAGGTACTCAGGAGGCTGAGGTGAAAGGATTGCCTGAGCCTAGAAGGCTGAGGCTGCGGTGAGCCAGGATTGTGCCACTGCACTCCAACCTGGGTGACAGAGTGAGAACCTGTCTAAAAAAAAACCCAAAAACTTTCATATGTGTGGCAAACTTGCTCCAAATGTACACAAAGATAGAACTGTGTTGTTAAATTAGTTATGTCAACTGGAGGAAGCTCTGTGCCTTGGTTTCTCTATCTGTAAATTTTGGATTTATAATCAAATCTACTTCATCGTGTCACTAGGAAGATTAACTGTCAACTTCAAACAGTGACTGACACATTATGAAAACAGCTAGCATCCTTCCTATTGTACTGATTTTAGGAGGTCCTTCCAGATCATACTCTCAGCAAGAGATGAAACCATAAGTACTCTTGCTTCTTTCCTGGAGCATCAAGCTTGGCAATGCATGGATTGGGGAAGAACTGTCAGCTCTAACACTGGAGACAAGGTCAGCTATCCAGGAGATACCACTTCCCGAGTTCCTGAAAATATGATTTCCTAAAAAACACTATTAAATAAACACTTATTTAATAGCTTCCTTACAGAGCACGGTGGCTCCTGCAATCCCAGCACTTTGGGAAGTGGAGGCAAGAGGTGAGAGGATTGCCCAAGTCCACGGGTTTGAGACCAGCCTGGGCAACTTGGAGAGACCTCATCTCTACAATAAATCAAAAAATTAGCTGGGTGTGATGGCATGTGCCTATAGCTCCAGCTACTCAGGCGGAAGGATCGCCTGAGCCCAGCAGGTCAAGACTCCAGCTCAAAAAATAAAATACACAGCAATAGGAAGAAATACAAATTTAGGTATGAATGCAAACTGATGCTTCTTAAATGGGTGGGTACATACAGACCTAAAAACCAGCTAGTAAGCAGATAATGGGTACTATTACTTCAGGAATGACCAGAAAATATGGCAAGTGAAGATGGGTATCAAATTATAAGAAAAATAGAATGCCTCACTCCAGAACACAGAGAGGATAGATAGATATAGAAGAGACTGAGCTACCCCTGATGTAGGAACTAATTAGAATAAAAGGAATTTTACCAAGAAAAACAACTGGAGGGGAAAAAATAGGTCAGTAAAAAATTATTCCAGGCCGGGTGCCTGTAATTCCAGCACTTCGAGAGGCCAAGATAAGAGGATTGCCTGAGCCCGGGGAATTTGAGACCAGCCTGGGCAACTTGGTGAGACCTCATCTCTACAATAAATCACAAAAATTAGCTGGGTATGGTGGCACGCATCAGTAGTTCCAGTCACTTGGAAGGCTGAGGTGGAAGGATCACCTGAGCCCAGCAGGTCAAGGCTGCAGTGGACATGAGTGTGCCACTGCACTCCAGCCTGGGCAACAAGACTGAGACTCCAATTTTTAAAAAATTATTCCATAAAGAAAGATATATGCCATGTGTGGTGGCTAATACCTGTAATCTCAGCTCTTCGGGAGGCTGAGGTGAGAAGACTGCCTGAGCAACTTGGTGAGACCTCATCTCTACAATAAATCAAGAAAAATTAGCTGGGCATAGTGGCACACACCTATATTTCCAGCTATTTGGAAGGCTGAGGGAGAAGGATTGCCTGAGCCCAGCAGGTTGAGGCTACGGTGGCCGTGAGCATGCCACTGCACTCCAGCCTGTGTGACAGAGTGATACCCTGACTAAAAAAAAAAAAAAAAAAAAAAAAGAAAGAAAGGAATAACAAAGTTGAGATTCTTTATCTTGTATTATTCTGCTCTGGGGGGAAACAGATAATAGAAATATGTAGACTAATGACAATATAAGGTTATTAAAAGTGGGATAC
>CAUYQG010172745.1:0-28458 GCA_963574415.1 Tarsius wallacei
TATGCTTCTGACGCAGCTCATATCCTTTCTCTGTGTTAGGTGCTATGTTTAAAAATAAATCACCTCCATGCACAACTTAATGCTTTCTTTCAAGATGAACTTCAATGTTTTTCAATGTAACAGATTAAAAATTTTAAATCATCTAACATGTATAGGCATAAAGTGTGAACTCATTATAAACTGATCAAAATACCCTTAAAAACTTACCTGCCAAGACTAACTATAATTCAGCGTTGTGCACATGTTTTGCAAAAATTACTGACACCACAGAGGTCTAACTAAGCACAAGAAAAAGCGCTTTTCCCCTCCTGGTGTCCAAGAAGTACACCAGCTGCAGACGGATACACAGCACTGATTATAGATTTCTGTAGTGAGCCTCTGAGTTAATAGAGCAAATGTGCCATGTCTGTCAAACATCTAAAACCTAAATAACCACCTTTCAAAGAAAGCACTTCACCTGTAAGAAACAGCTTTTGCGCAAAGTGGCTTAGTATTCAGGCACATGAGACAAACACAGGTACACTCCCCTCTCTAAGATGTAAACTAGGACATATTTCACATTTCATTATCAATTGAAACTAAGCTGTAAACTCTTGGGTTTTTTTTTTCCATTTTGTTGTTCTTTTATAAAAAAACAAACAAACCCCAAGACCCCAAAAACAAACAACAGAAACCCCAAGCCGAGACAAAACCTCTGATGGTTTCAGTTCCATGGCAACAAGTAAAAAGATAAAACTCCAAGTCTACATATACAACCAATTATGAAACTGGTTTTAAACGAAGGAAACATATGCAAAAAAATCTTTGTGTATTTGATAAATTCAACTTAATATAACAAAAACAAATTGAAATAGCTTATTAAAAGAGTCCATATATAAAAATGGCCTTGTGATGTACCGGAAAATGCAATAAAAATTATCCTTTGTTCCTTCCCCCCCACCCCAGTAACTAAAATGGCTACTGTTCCACAACTCTTTATGCTTCTATAAAAGAAATGTAATGATGTGATTAAATGTTTTCTAGGTTGTATGCTTGGCGAATGTTGAGGGTGTCTCGCAGCATCAAATCTCGAAGGCGCCAGAGGGCGTCTGCCATGGTGGTATGGGCCCCTTTACTTTTCAGCCAGTGAGAAGGCAGGCGGCTTTCCTGTTCCTTTGACAAATGAACGTCGCGTCTTCGAGCTGAAAATTAAAGTGCAGAGAAAAAGAAATTGGAATTTTACAGTGACAAAATCTCCCTCAGTTCTAAGGTCTGATAAACTTATTAAAATGTAAAAACACTTAATATTTAAATAATATGAATTTTAACTCCAGAAAATTCCCAGGCAAATTTCTACTATCATTTTATTAGGCAATGAAAAATCTGATCATCAGTGTTTTTTGTAAGCACTCTAATATTTAATAATTACTTCAATTGGTTTTTTTTTTGCTTGTTTTTTTGAGTTGGAGTCTCACTCTGTCGCCCAGGTTGGAGTGCAGTGGCATGCTCACGGCCACCGCAGCCTTGATCTGCTGGGTTCAAGTGATCCTTCGGCCTCAGCCTTCTAAGTAAGTAGCTGGAACTACAGGCTCGTGCCACCATGCCCAACTAATTTTTTTTTATTTACTGTAGAGATGAGGTCTTGCCAAGTTGCTGGTCTCAAGCCTGTGAGCTCAGGCAATCCTTTCACCTCGGCCTCCCAAAGTGCTGGGATTATAAGCGTGAGCCACTGTGCCCGGCCTCAATTACTTCAATTGTTAACAAAAATGCCTAAAAAAGCAAAACATGTAAAGGGAAATTATACCTACTACTCAAAAGAAATCAAATTATCAAATTTGGTTTAGAAATGAAGAACAAATAGAAACTTCCAAATTTCTCTCCAGAAACTACACAAGTTACTTCATTTAGTATGTACTGAAAAAATATATTAGGTATGTTGAACTAAAAGAATAACTTGATAAATGCTTTTCAGTATTTCTTCCTTTTGTTAAACTGAGGTGAAATAAATTTTAATTTACCCTAATGCAGTTATACTAATGCCCAAGTGACTGAAAACTAATTTTTAAAAGTCAGAATATATTTAAAAAGATGGCAGTGATGATTATGAAAAAACTAAGCTTTGAAATTTGGCAAAAAACCCTGATGTCAATATGCAAAGAAACTCCAAAACAGTCTATGAAATATAAGATTTACTTTAATTGTATATAAAAAAAAGGAATGCATCAATAGCAGAGAGAGGACCTGAGGAAGTTTTATTTGGAAGGACTTACCTGCCAGGGTCTGATCCCACTTGCTAATGCTGTTGGACTCAGCACTGAGTCCTTCAATGTATTTCAGGTAGGCCTCTGAATGGAGAAGCCGTTGGGTCTTCGGTGGAGGAGCCACAAACATGGGCGTTGTTGGCTGCTGTATGACAGGGGGTCCGGCTGGATGTGGGCCGGGGTATGGAGGTGGTGCTTGCTGCCCTGGAGGCCCCAAAACTCCCACCTGAAAGCATGGGAACACATGGTGAGACAAAATAATACTGCACCTATTCTGAGAAGGAAGATGACTAGAATTATGTCAAGTCCTAGAAAATCAAACTGGGAGGCTCACCTGTTGTCCATAGGGACTTCCACCTGCTGCTGGAGTCCCTACCATAGGGGCCACTCCTTGGTTCATCACACCTGTAATTCAGAATGCAATGGCACAATTAGAGGCTCTGGGTTGAGATAACTAAAAAACAAGTGTCTGATAAGAAATGATGCCATTTATAATGCAAACTTATGCATGTCTGCCCTTGAGTCTTGGGGATAGGAATCCTAAGACCCCCAAACAGGATTTAAATAGAAAATTCTTTTGTTTGTAGGTACTTAAAGCACAACACTAGTATAACTTGTCAGATGTACATCAAGTACTCATGGGTTAGAAATGGTTTGAAGCCTACATAAAATCCTAATATTTCCTGTAAATTATAGTCAGAATACACCTCTATTTTCAGGGTATTTTTCTTCTGACAACACATCCTCCTGCAATTGAAGTCTGTGTTTAATTTCAACAGGAATGGCACTGGAATCAGGCTCAGCAGTAAACAATGTGCTAGGAAAGTAAAGACACAAGGGAAGAGGCTGTGAAAGTGCACAGTTAAATGAGCTTGTGGAAGCTAAAGGCACAGTCTTGCTATTCCCTCAGAGACCATCAGCACCTGGTTCTAACTGCAGTCACTAGTGTAGGCAGAGAGAGGTCATTTCCATCTGACAGAGCAGCATTCTGAAAAGGAATCACCTGGAAGTGCAGAGGTCTTATTGCTATCACTTCATATGCAAAATGACAAAAGAACAGAGAAAGACTTCATGGTCCTACTACATTTGTACTACGTCTCTGGTAATAATTTTGTAAACTTCCTTCAGTGAATGCTCACAAGCAATTGTTGTCTCACAGGCACTAACTGATAATAATGAGATGTCCTAAATTTAGTGTCCAAGGCTATTTTTCATCTCAGAGCCATACATTTGCTAGTCTAATAAATTACAGAAATAGGCAAGGGATCCAATTCATTAAAAACAAACAAACCACAACCAAAACTGTAGTGAGCTGTTCTTTAAAGCTTAAATAAGTTCTGCTGGTTGTGTGGATCAAAAGGAGGTTAACTTCATAGTCTATGGTGCCTCTGGATTAAAAATGCTGCTATTGTGACCAGGCAGAAGCACCTAATCATTCTAAAGGTCAGATCTGTTTCATGAATTTGCATGTCACCCTGTGCAGGGGCCATGCTAATCTCTGTACCATTTGTTCCAAATTTAGTGTATGCGCTGCCGAATTGAGCAATAAGGTTCAGAATTGTTAAATGCCACTTCCAGGAAGTATTAGACATCCTCTTATTTGTTAGAGAAAAAATAATAAGTAAAAAAAAACCTCCTTTTAAAAAGCAGGGATTTTATACCCCAAAAGTGTACTTAGATCACCATAGTTGGATCCTGATAATTATTTATGAAGGAATGAAGAGGTTGTGGTGGGTAAGCTGCTACTCCAGAAACATATTATTAACCCCTGCACCCCACCTTATGCCTCAGGACACTCATCCACCTTAGACTCTACAACACAGTGTGACTCTCTAAGCTGCTTACATCATTGCTTTGCAGGGCAGGCCAAACAAATCAGCAAGAACCTTTGCTATGCCATGCCATGGGCAGCTGGTGAGAACATGAGCTGAGTCACCAGAAGAGCTCATTTAATCCTCTGCTGCTCCTGACCAGACATGTGCATGTGTAAGCACTAAGAGTGTAAGCACTGTCTCCCTGACTATAAGCGGGTGTGTTGTGTTTCCTTCAAATCAATTTAGAATCTCAAGAAGGGGTAAAGGAAGATAGCTATGTCCTAACACCCACCAAAAGGGTAGAGGGTATTGGCATTAGTTTTGGCTCTTACTGAGTAGTACTTGCATCCAGAAGGTACCAACTCCAGCCTGGTTTTACTGACTGAGATATTCTGTGCCAAGGTGAGAAGACAAAGAATTAAGGCCAATAGGAACACCTATTTTATGATTGACTCCTGCTGTAACAGTAAGTCACATACAGACCACAGTTTTCATAATGAAGCACCCACCCCCACAAATATTTCCTCCTCTGGGAAGATCTGGAACAAATGCTTCTGTGGAGTTATGGCCATAATTTAAGCAACACTTACGGTGTGGCTGGAGGCTCCAGGCCAGGCCACCAGGTTTGCTCACCCTGCGCACTGCTGGGTCCATCTCTGAAGCATTGTTTGGAATCCTGCAAAACCCTACTGTTGTTAGGTCCAACACTAGTGTAGGAAAATCTAACAACTTTCCACCCACATTGTATCACCTGAGTTGGGCCTTAGCTGATGTTTTAGGTAATGGACCAAATGCTATCCCAAGTAATCTAAAGATCACATTCCTTCCAACTAGATAATAGTAAGAGATCCTTTGCATATGATGGCAATTAAAATGGGAACTTGAGATTTTTCTTTCATTTAAGTTTTCTTTAATCTTTCAGCTTGCTAATTCATTGTAAAATGAAACAATGTAGCTATTTCTGGACTCCATTTATATATTTCTGTTTGAAAGAACTTCTGAGCTTCTGCTGACAAACCAGTGTCCATAGCTGGGGGGTAGGCTAGGATGTTCTTTAAAATGTTATGTCATGCTTCTTAGGGGACTCATTTACCAAAAACTAATTCTGTGAAAATTCTTTGTTCCTAAGAACTACTGAGTGAAAATTTCTGAAGAGCTCTGTGTTAGTGACTCTGTAATTCCCTTAGAAGGGTTGCTTGAGGAAGAGTAGATATACCTTGTGAGATAAGAATTGCACCAGTGGAAAAAATGCACTCAGGAGTAAAAAGTGCTTTTATATGTGACTCTGAAATAGCAATCTGGGAAACTTCATTCACTGATAAGAGGTCATGGCCTGCTAGGCTGTTTGGCTTTTTGAGCACATGTCACATTACTTGAGTGATTCCAGAGTATGCCTCTTGCCCCTTGGTCTGCTGAGTCTGGCCTCTGCCATGTGTCCTCCTGTGCTGCTGCCAGGCAGCTGGGTGCATACGGCACAAGTGCTGGGCCACCTGCTCAATGCACAGGACAGGCCCTGCTGCTGAAAACCTTGGCATTCTCAGTAAGGGAAGGCCTGGCCACAATGGGCAGCAGGTGCCTCCTGGAACAACTGGCTGAGGGAGGAAAAAGAGAATATGAAAATGAGATTAATGAGTGAATGAGGATGAAGTTCTTACCCGGTGGTGGGATGCCCGGGAGGCCAGGCACACCTGGCGGAAGATGGTGGGGTGGAGGCCCCCCAGGGTGAAGTGGCTGCATGCTGCCCATGCTAACAAGGCCATCAACTGGGCCCTGCAAAGGTGGAAGACCTGGCGGATAGCCACCCATCATGCCTTGAAGGACACAACAAATTTCAGACATGCATCATTAACATGCAACATGAGCTAAGTAATAACAAACCCCCCACATGCACTACCGATGAATAAAGCACCCTTAGTACTGCATGATATAACGGCAATTAGTGCAATTACTTTGTTGCAATAATGAACAAAATAAAAAGTTACAAATATGAAACCCAACATTTCTGGATGAATTAGTACTTAGTACACAATTATTTGTAGTTATTTTCCCTGAGATAAATATGCTGCATGTTTTCAGTTAAATAATAAAAAGTTCTAGTAACAGCCTTTCCAAAGTCATATTTATTGCAAGCTGTTCAAACAGAGTGACCAGTTCTGCCGACTGCAATTCTAATAGAATAGTATAAACCCCATCATTCCACTCTGCCCACACTCATATGCCTGTCATGGATACACATGAGGGAAATCGAAATGGAGGGAAATGAGGTGCACAGTCCTGATCACAAAGCATGGTTCTCCAGCTTGGGGGAAAAAACCTTTCAAGACTTCTATATCTACTCCTCCTCCCCTCCCTTCTAGCCTCACCACTGCTGGCAAGAATGGATTGGCCTGAGCTGAGGAACAGCTTCTAAGGCCATCACAATGACTGATGTTTCATCTTTAGATTTCAAAACATGATAAAGTAAAGATAAAACTTAAACCCTCCCAAACCAACCAAAGCCCAGGCCACTCAGAAGCTTACACATAGACCTTAAGTAGGAACGGCTGGAGAATCAGGCTCTGCTGTCATGAGAAAATGCCAATTGTCATCACTGTCTCCAAGCTCAAATGTCCTCAGATAAACCTTCAGTCAACAGGGTGCATTTTAATTGAAGCCCCAATTTTTTTGTGAACAGAGCTTTTATTTCTTTATTTTGAAAGTGCACCTTCACATAACAAAATATTTTCTGCTGGCTAGGCAAGAGTTTCAGCAAATAAGTATTTCTGGCAAAAGGAGTAAAATAAGATAAAACATTCAAAATGAAAGGACTCACCTATCAAAAGACCTTTAAACCACAAAGCATTTTTTTAAAAATCAAGAAAAGCAACTTGACTTTTCTGGGATTTGTAACAATCACGATGAACAAGATACAAAGCTCCCCCCAGAATGCAATCACCTTTGGTCATAGCTTCTCACAATGGGAAGGTTGAGGGACTGGTGCCAAACCTCATTTTTATAAAATACTCTCTGTAGGGGGACTTTGGGAAACAGTGGAAAACTTCAGATTCTGAGAATTTTACAGTTTGACTTTCCCTTAAGAATTATTTGAAATATATTTATTTACAAAAGTTTAGTCTTTTAAAGTTATGAAATTACTACAAATTCTGAGATCAATTCACCCTGTTTCGCTAGTCATATCTAAGCTGACTGAAAAACTTATATAGACCAAATAGACAATTTTAAATAGTATTATCTCTATACATGAAATAGGAATATGAATTTCAATTTTTTTTTTGAGTCAGAGTTCACTCTGTCGCCCAAGTTGGAGTGCAGTGGCATACTCACAGCCACCATAGCCTTGACCTGCTGGGCTCAGGCAATCCTTCCGCCTAGCCTTCCAAGCAGCTGGAACTACAGGCGCGCGCCACCACGCCCAGCTAATTTTTTTGTTACTGTAGAGATGGGTCTTGCCATGTTGCCCAGGCTGGTCTTGAATCCATGGGCTCAGGCAATCCTCTTGCCTCCGCCTCCCAAAGTGCTGGGATTACAGGCATGAGCCATAGCACCCGGCTATGAATTTTTCTTTAATGAGCGTTCAGAGTAAAAACTACTTTTGAACAGACACCATCATCTTAAACATGAGGAGATCCAATGCTACCAACTACCTTTTAACCACACCACCAGTTATAGCTTTTAGGGATAAATAGGTGGGAAATTTAAGGATGTTTAGGAGGCTTTGCTTTCAATTACAAAAGCCCATCTGAACGCAGCCTTCAAAGGCTGTGGTTGAAGAAATTATTAAGAACTTAAAGACATGACACTTGTCTTCATTAAACTGTACTTTGGCATTTATTATCCCAGTCACATGTGTTCAAATGAGCTTCAATGCTTGTAAGCAAAGCTGGTCAGACAGCAACAAGGCTAAGACTCAGGCCCTAAGCAAACTGTAAGGTCATAAAAAAATCATCCTCTTAGCTGCAAAGTTCCCACTGAGGACCAAAGACTGGTTACTGTAGAGAATGCTTACCCTTCACCCCCATGGATCAGAAATCTGGCCAGCACACCCTACATTATAGAGCAGGTGCTTTCTAGAGGGCCTATCCTCCTCACCCATAGAGCTCTATGATGTTATTTCCCAACAGGGAGCTAAAATGCTGCAGCTGCTGTTTTTAAAATGTTTATTTTAGCTGTTTGTATTCATTTTATTAATGTGTCCCTGGGTTTTGAAGTCAAGGGCACAGTGCCACAAAATCACACATCAGATATAACAAAACAGGATGTCAGTGAGGGAATTCTAACTTTCAAAGTCCCCATGTTCAAGGCCTAATTTCTAAAAACCTCTGGAACCCCATTAACCAAAATGGGCCATGGAATAGAGCAGGCGATTATGAGATTTTGTTAGATCAACATCAGTTACACTGAAAGTACTGAAAGCCATGATTCAGATGTACTTTGGCGAGTGCAACTGCTGAATTCAGCGATAGTGCATTTGAGAACTTGCCATCACAAAAGTTAGGAGCGACAATGAAGTTATCCTATACTACCCTTCCTTAAAAGGCAAAAACAAAAACAGCATCCCAACGAGCCTGCCTTGAACAACACTGTCTTGGACTCCCTGTGAAAGAGGTCAAACTGCTTGCTTAAGAAGAAACAGAGGTGGCTTGTACAGATCTCACCAGGCTTGGAAAGATCTTAAAGAAGGGGCCCAAGAAGTGGTCTGCAGGCTTCTCATTGGAGACATGTCAGACAAAGATAATCAATTCAAGAAGAATCAAATTTGCTACGGCTACCAGAACTAGAGACAACACACACAAGCAAACCACATTCATCAATTTCTTTGTTTCTTTTTTTAATATGTGACTGGGATACTAACAGAAAATGCAGTTTAATGTAATTAAGTAGAAAAGCATTACAGAGTGGGCACAATGAATTGAATAAGGACTTTGTATTCTATTTAGCAGTCATGCACATTGGTGACCAAGAAAGGATTTACAATTCATTGTCAAAAAATCCTTTTAAATGGTCAGTCTTTTAAGGATGGCTGCAGCAGAACAAGGCAAACTGAATACTGAAATGAGACGGGAAAATCAACACCACCTAAAGACTGGTTTTGTGTTTTCTTTTGGAAGTCCCTCTAGAACAGAATTTAGGGTCTATTTTTGTATTTTCTGCTATAGTGCTCTATCACAAGCAGTCTGGGGTAGAGAACATCACCAGACCATGCCCACAGCCAGGGAAAAGCTGCTCCCTACCAATTCCCTGGGTTGGGCCCAGGGCCCACTTCTGGGGCAGAAGGGAGGCATTGCCCGTATGGGAAAGGCAATATAGGACAACATGGATGACTTCAAACTTTGAATCTGTCATGAGAAAAGGCTATAGACTGTGGCCTACTCCTTACTGGAGGAAAAAAAAAATGAAGGAATTTCTTAAAGTGGAAAAAAAATGGTCTTAGCTCCTGTTTTTTACCTGCAACAGGTGTCAACTGCTGATTGAGCATCCCCATTGGTGTTGGTGGTGGCACCACCCCCATGAGAGCCCCCACAGGGGTGCCTGCTCGGGGAGAAGCACTCGGCTGCTGTTGCTGTGCTGCTCGCTCTCTCTCCTGCTGCTCAGCAACTTTAGCTGCCCGCTCTGTAAAGGCATTTCAGATTTTCAATTCTGTTTTTAACCCAGGAATTCAAAATACCATCCATTGCATTCAACAGGACTAGTAAAAACACAGGCAACAGTTCTGTCTCAATGGAAGGAATAGTAGATGACTAGTCTCAACACAGGAGGAGTCAGGCTGATTTCACTTGGTAACCTAGAGTCCAGCTTTCCTATCCCATCTTGAGAACTGGTCTGCAAAGATTTCAAGAATGTTAAGACTGCAACACACATTCAGAAAGCACAGGTTTTATTTAAACACGTCACCAGCATAACCACCATGGTTAATCTCACGAGGCACCCTGAAGACGAGAAGCGCTACCATTATTCTAGTATTAATAGCATTACAGATTATTTATAATTTCAACATGAAGCAATTCCATGGCCCATTATAATTTTTGGTACAATTGTTACTTACTACATTATCTGATTCTTTGCACCCAATTTTACTAAGATTTGAGGACTCAAGTGTCATGGGATTTAGCAGCTGAAGAAAATTAACTCTGTAAGGGAAAAGCAGCTTACTGCCTCCTCCACAAAGTTTTAGGAAACAACTAATTTCTACATTCTAATGAAGCAAAGAGGTCATGTTTCATAAACCCCAAGGGGAAAATGCATTATATTCCAGGCTACACTCATCAGAGAAGCAGAGAATTATGTATACACATATGTAGCAATGGACAATGTACTGAAAGAACCAGGTTTCCTGAAGTTGAGCAGTTCAAGACTGACCACAAATCACCCTAAATCAGTGACAATTCCAGAATCTACTCTTATTTCATCCAAAATGCAAGAGGAACATTTGCTGTAGCAGTTCTGGGCTACAGAGTACATACTGCTACCCCCCGTCCTCCCTTGAGCTAGTCTGTCTACATCTCCAAACCCAGCAGCCCAAAGAACACGTTCCCAGTCTTTTTGGGAGCTAGCAGACTGGACCTTTACTGAAGAACTAAAGAAATACTGTATTCCCAAAGCTCCCATCATATAGGGTTTTCTTCTTTTCACCATTTGTAAATAGGAAATCCCCCCATTCATTCATCACATGGGCAAATGATGCTTGGAGACAGGTAGTGACTTGTCCAAGGATACAGAGAGAATCAGCAACCTGTGGCCCTGACTCCTGATACCACACTCCAACTGCCACACAGGAACCATCTAACATGAAATTCAAAAGGCTACTATTGATTTGAGGAGGGGGAAAATAGCTTCAAGTCATATGGCTTCAAAGAGAACCAAGAAGCAACAGCTCCAGTCCCCTTTTAGTGTAATATGAAAGTCAAAGGCCCTTTGGCCATGAAAGAGTTGCCTGCATAGACTTATCATTACTTGCTTACATTACCCCAATTTATAGACTTCATAGACCCATTTGTACAATAAGTGTGAGGGACAAAGGACATTTGAACAACCTATTTCCTTGAGCTAGCAGTAAAAGAAAATTGATGATCTAGACTCCCACTTTAAATTCTAGTATTTTCATTACACTAACGACATAGTAAAATGGGAGAGCAAAAAAAAAAAAAAAAAAGAAAGAAATTCAAATAACAGAAAAATTCAGGCATACAGATTGAATTTTGAACTGGCTACCTGTTGGCTCTTTAGGAGAAGCCCAACTGGACTGTCTTGGAAACAAACAAACAAACAAAAAGTCAAAACAAAGTCAAACATACTTCAAACTGTGGGTTCTGAATTCAATAGTGAGAACACAAGAAGTTCAGATTTTGTGTCTCAGGCATATGCTGCTGAGTCATGTAATTCATTCTCACTAGGTTCTCAGTAAATTTCAGATTCCCCTTTGAATCTGGGAGAACTTCCCAGAAGTCATCACTTCTCCCTCACTTCAGTCCAACTCCAGTGTTTTTACCTTTACATTACCTCTAGATATTTCTTTCCTGTTCACACCCTAAATAACCAGCCACCCAGTACTGACTTCATTTCCTTTAGGAAAGGCTTTACATCCATTTTAGCTTAATTTCAAACACTCCTCCAACCTAGTGGTATATTTTCACAAAGGTCAGAAATACCAAAGCTCCCCAAAGTTTTAGATTCTAATGGAACTGGGGTTTTTTGAAGAAAATTCTGTGAAATATTAGCTCTTCAGGATATTAATAAGTACTACATGAATACCTAGTCAAATTTCAGAAAATGCCAGATAATAAAATGCAGGTTCTTTCCTCTTGGCCTTAAGGTCTTTAACATGGGAATATGCATCATAAGTTTCTAAGAGAGAGAGTTTGGAATGATTTTCAAACTGATTTTGCCACAAAATGTTTTTTGGCTGAGCATTCTGCAGGATTAGGATTCTCTGTAGAATTCTTGGGGAGTCCTGATAGATATGTTTATAATAATCAACTATAACAAATGAAAGGAGTAAAACCTTTCTTTTTTTTAAGCTTTCAAAAAAGGGTTTTGTGGGCTGGGTGCAATGGCTCACACATGCAATCCCAGCACTTTGGCAGGCCAAGGCAGGAGGACTACTTGAGCCCAGAGGTTTGAGACCAGTCTAGGCAACATAGTGAAATCTCATCTCTCCAAAAAATAAAAAAAATTAGCTGGGCATGGTGGTGCACGCCTGTAGTCCCAGCTACTTGGGAAACTGAGGTGGGAGGATGCTTGAGCCCAGGAATTTGAGGCTGTGATGAGCTGTGACTGTGCCACTGGACTCCAGCCTGAGCAACCAAGTGAGACCCCAACCCCATCCCCCAAAAGAGGGGTGGTTTCTTTGGAGATTTCATAGACTTTATAATAAAGGGAGTAGCCTTAATAATTAATTTATGTTTGCTGGAAAATAATGGATTTGTACCCAGCAAAGAAGAGTAATGGTTGACCACTGTAGAGAGAATAGCTCTAAACTGGCAAAATAAATCAATATATACAATTCCAAATGGAAAAAATACAGCTGAAAGAGTAACAGTCCTGCTGAATTCAATGTTTACTATTCATTTATTTATTAATGACAAGCCTGATATTAAAAAACAAACAAAACCACCAAAAACCCCCAAAATCTCACTCAAGCATTTGTCTCTAAATGACTAAGAACCACCAAATTCTTGAAGGATAGCTCATGGCCTGAAGTGATTTAATTGTACAATAAATGGAAAATAAAGGTAGCGAAGCTTACCAAAGAAAACCTAAGTGCCTTAAAAGTAGCTATGAATACAGACACAGCACAGGCCAGGTCTGGCCTAGGAAACCAATCACTTTAGCAAAGCCTTAAGCCTGAAGTTTACATAGATGGCTTATCAAAAGCTGTAACAGAAGATTACTGATTTTAAAAGGCCCTTTTCAGATAAACTTTAATTAAAATTTATATTTAACATCATTGTACAATTATTCCTCAGTTCAACAGGTGTGCTTACAGGGCTCAATGAAAGAAAAAATCATGCAATTTTTAATAGCAAAATATTTTTGTTTGAGAAATTTGGGAGGGGGGAAGGGAAGACAACACCAGGATTGGAGGCCAAGTCAGGGAAAGTGCTCTGCTCAATCAGACAAGGCTGGCATCTAAACTGCTGGCTGGGTGCCATTTGGAACAGTCCCCAACGCAAAGTTCATGTGCAAGGTAAGAACAAGAGAGTAAAACCTGTCTACGCACGTGCATTCCTGAAAACACCCCCTTGCTTAGAAAGCTGAGACAATTGTGTCTAGTTTCTATTTACCTTCATATTCTGCTTTCTTGGCTGTCTCAAGGTTTCTCCATTCTGTCCCCACCAGCCGGCTGAGCTCCCCAAAAGAGTAGTCTGGGTGCTGGGCCTTAATCACGGCTCTCATCTCACTGCTAAACAGGATGTAGCCACTCATGTTGATTTTCCGTTTGGAGCCTTCCTTCTTTGCACTGCCTTTGGCAGATTTTGGGGTAGACTGTAAGACAGAAAGCTCTTATGGTACATCAGAACATTACATTTAGTTAACTGCTCAAAGTGCTGGAAGCCAGGAACATGTGATCCAATTGTTACTGTTTTATAGACATGTTTATAGCTGGCCATCTTCTTGATCTCAACACATCTCTTCCTTTCCTCTTATCATGTAAGAAATAAAGTTTCACTGAATTCCCTGACTGTAATTTATAATGATTAGCTCACAATTAAGTCTTCAGAAAATTCTGAACAAGAAAAAAGTTCCAACAGGGATCACCTCAACTAAAAGATGAGGTCTTAAAGAAGGAAAGATTAAAAAGATATGGACAATAAAAGCTAACGACTGACAGGGTGATGCCACTCCTTATTGCTTTTCTTTATTACAAGGGAGGGAAAGTTGTCTAACTAAACCTGCCATGAAAACAGTCACCAATGGAGTTAAAAAAAATTAAAATTTAAATTATTAATGGCATTAATATGATGGCATAATAAATTATTAATGGCATAATGACACAATAAATATAACTTTTTGTCCATTAAAATAAGCACATAAACAATGGCACTAAGACTGAAAAAAAAATCTGTTCCTTCTTGCAGAATTCTAGGTGGAAGCTCACATATGGAGGGGCTGGATGTCTCCTTTGGTTCGAGTCTGCTGCAAACCAAAGGTGGGAATAAGACAAGTAACATGAACTTGTCATCTTCACCTGTGGTGGTGTATAGGGCATGAGGTCCAGCTCACTGGCCAGGGGAGTCTGAAGCTGAGGTAGAGAGGGAGGTTCAATGACCTCACTATCTTCTTCACCCATCTCTTCAATATCATCATCTCCACCTTCCAACTCGGCAAATTTAGCTTCTAGCAACTGGATTTTCTTTTCCAACAAAGGTGAGGGCTCCTTCTGAGGAATGATTGGTTTTCTGAAAAAGGCGACATAAAAAAACTAAAATCACCTAACACCACTACAGCATGGATCAGAAAGCAGTGGTCTACTTCAATGTCGTGAAAAGACGTCCTGCAATCTGCAATGTATACTCTAAGGGCAGCAAGGAAAAGAGTTTAAATGTGTATTTATAAAGTTATCTCTACTTAGAGATGCTTGTTTTTAAAGAATTCTGCTGATTACCTATAAGAGTATTGGGTCCAAAGTTGGGATCTAGTTGCCTGTATACAGTGAAAAAAGTTTTCATAATCTATGGAACTAAGAAATCTCTTAAAGACAGGATATAAATCAGAACCAAGTACTTCTGCCTCCATTCACAACTGCTGGAGTTTAAGCTAAGGACACTGTTAGAGTAGTCTAAGTCATTGTGCACAATGTTAAGCCTTTCCTTTAATTTTTAACTGAATTAATTAATATTTTCTATTTGAAATGTATATTGCTGTACTTTAGATCTAATAAAAAAACTAAAAACATTGGACTACACTATTTTGATATCAGTTAGCTGAAGTAATCTTTTTCTCTTAGTCTTTCAAGCTATACCTGAAATAGTAAATTTCATCATCTACTACTTTAGCAGAGAGTGAAAACCTCTTCAGTCCCTTAAATTTCTTCATCTGCTTGTCACTCTCATTGTAGCGGCTTTCACAAAGCAGAATGTCATTTTCTGGTATTTCAGTTGGCCTGCAGGAGAGGAAGTCCTTGAATGACAACACAGCACACTTTCCTGAAAGAGAAATTAGAGAGAAATTAAAGGAGTAAACTGTGGTAATAGTTAACAATTGTTTAAAAATTTAATTATTTGTGAACTGATACATTAATATGGTTCCAAATTTAAAATATATAATAGGGTACATGTTGGCATAAGGATAAAAAATAGATCAATGGAATAGAATTGAAAGTCTAGAAGTAAATTCACACAATTGAATTTTTATGGGCAATTGATTTTGATATGGTTTTTCCAAGGCAATTCAGTGGGGGAAAGAATAGTTTCTTCAACAGATGATATTGGAACAACTAGATTTCCACATATAAAAGAATGAAGACCTATATGTGAGAGCTACAACTATCAAATTCTTAGAAGAAAACGTAGGTGTAAATCTGTGTGACCTTAGATCAGGCAACAGTTTCTTAGGCATGATACCAAAAGCAGAAACAACCAAAAAAAATAAAATAAAGATAAACCAGACTTAATCAAAATTCAAAACTAGGTTGGGCATGGTGGCTCATGCCTACAATCCCAGCACTTTGGAAGGCTGGGGTGGGAGAAATGCTAGAGTCTAAAAGTTCAAGACCAGCCTAGACAGCATAGTAAATAAAAAAAATAAAAAAAATTAGCTGGGTGTGGTGGTGTGTACCTATAGTTCCAGATACTCAGGAGGCTGTAGTGGAAGGACTACCTGAGCCCAGATGGTCAAGGCTGTGGTGAACTGTGATAGTGCCATTGCACTCCAAACTGAGTGATTACAGTGAGACCCTGCTCAACACACATACATACACACACACACCCCCCCCCCCACAACTTTTTTGTTCCAAAGAATACTGTCAACAAAGTAGAAATAAAACCCATTTTGTTCAGTTAGCCTGCTTAATTATATTCCATATAAATAGTTTTAAATAATTACTGTAGTGTTTTAATATCTGGAAAGGGTAGATGCTCTTTCACTGTGCTTTTCAGAATTTTCCTGATTTTGTTTGTTTTTTGAAATGATTTTTAAAAAACAGTTCATTTAGTCTAACTTCCTCACAAGAGAACTTCCATTGGTATATCTACTGGATCACATTAAAGATTAATTTAGGGAAGATGAACATTTTTGCGATACTGAGAGCCTTTTCAATTTGTTCAAGCATTCCCTCAAAAGCATTAAAAAAAACTTTCTTCATACAGATTGGCACATATCTTGTTAAGTTTATACAAAGTATTTCATCTTTTTAAATTATTATTTTGGTTTTTTGAGTGAGTCTCATTCTGTCACCCAGGCTGAAATGCAGTGGCACGATCATGGTTCACCACAGCCTCAACTTCCTGGGCCCAGGCAATCCTTCCACCTCAGCTTACCAAGTAGCTGGGACAATAGGCATTCACTACCATGCCTGGCTAGTTTTTTTGCAGAGGCGAGGTCTTGCTATGTTGCCTAGGCTGGTCTTGAACTCTAGGGCTCAAGCAATCCTCCCACCTTGGCCTCCCAAAGTGTTGGGATTAGAGGTGTGAGCCACTGCACCTAGCCCTTTTTAAAATTATTATTGAATCTTTAAAAATAATAGATGTTATTTATTTTATACTTAACTTTTACCTTCTCTTATTGTCTGCTATGGTTGCTTAGTTGATGCTCTTGAATTTTCACCTCCTTACTTTTTTTTTTGAGTCAGAGTCTCACTCTGTTGTCCAGGCTGGAATGCAATTGCACGATCATGACTCATTGCAGCCTTGACCTCCTGGGCTCAGGCAGTCTTTCTGCTACAGCCTCCCTGGTAGTAAGGACTACAGGTGTGTGCCACCATGCCTGGTTAATTTTTTGATTTTTTTTTTTTTTTGTAGAGATGAGGTCTCACTATGTTGTTTAGGCTAGTCTCCAACTCCTGGGCTCAAGTAATCCTTTAACCCCAGCCTCCCAAAGTGCTGGGATTGCAGGCATGAGCCACTGAACCAAAACAATTTTCCTTATTTTAGATTTCTGCTTCTTATTCTTGTCTGACTGCAATGATTAGTACCTCCAGAACAGTGTTAAATAAGTGTGATAAGGATATCCCTATTTTGTTCTTAATCTTAACAGGAATGTTCACAGCTAACAACTTACTAAACATGTACATGCAAGAAAAGTCAGAAACATTTTAGAAGCTTAAAATAGCTACAATTACTGTCAATGCCTTTGACTTACACAGTACTTTATCCATATAATCTAAAGGCCTTTCATATTGGTTTTTTTGAGTCAGTCTCTCTCTGTCACCCAGGCTGGAGTACAGTGGCATGTACATGGCTACTGCAGCCTCAACCTGCTGGGCTCAGGTGATCCTTCCACCTCAGCCTTCCAAGTAGCTGGAATTACAGGCGCCCACCACCACGCCCAGCTAATTTTTTTTTTAAATTGTAGAGACAAGGTCTCACCAAGTTACCGAGGCAGGTCTCAAATCCCTAGGCTCAGGCAATCCTCTCACCTCTGCCTTCCCAAGTGCTGGGATTACAGGTGTAAGCTACCACGACCAGCAATCCAAAGACCTTTCAATTCAGAAAAGGGACAATTATGATTTTCCATGTTTTATAGAAGGAAAAATAGACATTGGGAGAGGGTAAAAATTCTTATAGCCAAAAAAGTAAAAGCGATTGGTGGCTTTAGAATGGATGTAGTGTCTCTGTGTCCTGATTTGGAGCTTCTACCAGGCCCATAAAAGATAAGGAAAATATGTAAGTTTATAAAACTTCATTTAATAATGTATACAAGATTTGTAAAAATCTGCTGGATTTTTATGGAACTGCAATAAACCTGTAGGTCAATTTGGAAAGAAATGACATCTTCATGATATTGAGTCTTCTGGCTATAAACATGAAGGAGAACTTTCATTAATCTAGGTCTTCTTTAATTTCTCTCAATAATTTTCTTAGCCAGGCACAGTGGCTTACCCCTGTAATCCCAGCACTTTGGGAGGCAGAGGCAAGAGGATTGCCTGAATTCACTCGTTTGAGACCAGTCTGGGCAACTTGGTGAGCCCCTGTATCTACGATAAGTCAAAAAATGAGTCAGGCATGGTGGCATACACCTGTGGTTTCAGCTACTTGGAAGGCTGAGGTGGAAGGATTGCCTTACATTCAACAGTAAGTATAGTTAACACAGTGAAAAGATAAATTCTCTAAAGTTTATATAACAAAACCTTTTTTCTTTGGGAACTAGGGGATACTGAATTCCACAAGCTGGGCTGAAATCCTACTTTGTGACCACTAGACACATTTTATTTAGGGTTTTATCTCAAGATGAACCAGAGAGCATACCACTGCACTCTAGCCTGGATGATAGAGTGAGACTCCAACTAAAAAAAAGACAAATAAAAAAAATTTTTTTTTCTTATAGGTGTGTGTGTGTGTAGGTGCCTTACACATCTTTAAAAGACTTATTCCTAGGTATTTAAATGTAACTGGTAATTGTATATAATCTTCTAATTGCTTACTGATGTAATACTGAAATATAAATATCTTCATGTTTTCATTTATTCATTTTATTTTATTTTATTGTTGTTGTTTTTGAGTCAGAGTCTCACTCTGTTGCCCAGCCTGGAGTGCAATGGCACGATCACAGCCACCAGTCTTAACCTGCTGGGCTCAGGCAACCCTTCTGCCTCAGCCTTCCAAGTAGCTGGAATTATAGGTGTGTGCCATTATGCCCAGCTAATTTTTAAAATTTATTGTAGAGACAAGGTCTTGCCTAGTTGCCCAGGCTGGTCTCAAATCCCTGGGCTCAAGCAATCCTCTCGCCTCCGCCTCCCAAAGTGCTGGGATTACAAGGCATGAACCTTTGCACCTGGGTCTTTTATTCATTTTAATAGTGTATCTGAATATTTCTTGAATTTTCTATATACCTAATAATGTTTTTGAAAAAAATGGATCCTTTTGTTTTTCCTTTCAAATCTCTAAAACTTTTATTTTCCTTGCCTTACTAAGGACAGTCTTAAAATTAATGAAGAATGAGAAAAATCTGCTGTGAAGGGGAGGAAATAAAACCTGCAAATAAATTAGAAACTGGTTTGCTTCAGGAGTCCAGGTTCTTGGAAATTTTATCATCCATGTGGTAAAGAGTAGAGGCACTCTCTGCCTGGTGTGGCCATCTGATTACTTTTTAAATTAATGAAGACAACTTTTCAGCAGAATTGAACAAAGAACATACATATAGTAGTTATGTTTGTATGTAACAGAAGATGAAAAAAATGATATCTCACCTAATTATCTTCAGACTTCTGTCTCAGAGAGACAAAAAGGTACAAAATAAAATTTATATTCAACAGTGAGTATAGTTAACACAATGAAAATATAAATTCTTTAAAGTTTATGTAACAAAACCTTTATTCTTTGGGAGCTAGGGGACACTGAATTCCACAGGCTGGGCTGAAATCCCACTTTGTGACACTAGACACATTTTATTTAGGGTTTTATCTCAAGATGAAGTAACCATATGTCTCATTCTCATGGTATACCTGTTGTTCTACCTAATATTGGCACCTCCTCCCACTTTCATAAGTGTCCTAGCTAACTACTGATCAGCTAAAATAGAAGTGGGAAAACTTATGTTTTATTCTGGCCCACACTTTGGGCAGTAACTTCACCTTTCTGAGGAGCACAGTAGTCTTTATGCTCAAAGAATTATGGTTGTCTGTTTTGACCTATCAGGAGACTTTCTAAAGACTAACACAAAGCACTTGTCTTTATTTTGCTTAACTTCTCTCAGGGTGGAGAAATGGTTAAGGTACTTTTGCTGAAAACATTTTGTCTTTGTCTGTTTGTGCTGCTATAACAAAATGCCACAGACTGGGTCATTTACAAAGAACAGTTTTCTCACAGTGTTGGAGGCTGGGAAATTCAAAATCAAGGTGCCAGCATCTGGTGAGGACCTTCTTGCTATGTCGACCCATGGCAGAAGGGCAAGAGTATAAGAAAGGGTGAACCCATTTATAAGTAGAAGTGAGCTCATTTATGTAAGCCCTTTTTATAACAGCATTAATGAGGGCCAAAAGGCCTCACCTCTCAATACCACTGCACTGGGGATTAAGTTTTACCTTACAAATTTTGAGGGTGACATAAATATTCAAACCACAGCACATTTAAAGGCAAATGGACCAGATGCTACCAGCTAGGGTGAAGGATATCAGTTGGGGCCAACAGTAGATTTGTCAAAAAGTCTGGGAGGAAAAGGTAGGGAGTGATATGCTTTGGAGAATAAGGGTTTTGAAACATATTCCTGGGAATCTAAAAGGTCATGCACATGCCAACATTAAGAAACATGCTCAGAAAAGATCTGAGAAAGCCCCAAGCTTTCATCTCTGACCATCAAGCTCTGTACAAGCAAAAAGTAAAGGCAAAGGCAGAATTGTAATCTGCATGGCTGAGTGTTGAAGTTGTGTTCCAACATACACAGAAAACCCAGCTGCAAAGACTGATAGTTTTTTGTTTTTTTTGGCTCCGGGCATTTAAGAAAACCATTGTCAAGTCACTAGCTGACCAGTAAGCTAACAGAACAGACTACAGTGATCACACACAACAAAGAATACAATCTTAAAAAACCACAAAAACAACAGAATAGAAAAGTCACTGGCCAAACAACTACAACCCATAGCAAGCAGTAAGAACAAAACCTAAGGAAGGGTGGGGGGATAATCTGACTTCCAGTATCACATTGTAATATTCAAAATGTCCAGTTTTCAACAAAAAATTATAAGGCATGTAAAGAAATAAAAAGGGCAAAAGACATGACTAGATACTTCTCAAAAGAAGATATACAGCTGGACTCAGTGGCTCAGCCTATAATCCCAGCACTTTGGGAGGCCGAGGTGAGTGGATTGCCTGAGCCTGTGGGTTCAAGACCCGCTCGGGCAACTTGGCAAGACCTCCTCTCTACAATAAATAAAAAATTAGGCAGGCATGGTAGTGCATGCCTGTAGTTCTGGTTGCTTGGAAGGCTGAGGCAGAAGGATCACCAGGGCCCAGCAGGTTGAGGCTGCGATGGCCAGAAGCGTGCCAGTGCACCCCAGTCTGGGTGACAGAGTGAGACTCCAACCCTCCCAAAATAAAGAAGATATATGGGCAGCCAACAGATACATGAAAAAGTGCTCATCATCAGAGAAATGCAAATCAAAACCACACTGAGATACTACCTAACCCCAGTAAGACTGGCCATTATTAATAAAACAAACAAAAACAGATGCTGGTGAGGATGTGAAGAAAAAGGAACACTTCTACACTGCTGATGGAAATGCAAACTAGTGCAACCTCTTTGGAAGACAGTGTGGCGGTATCTGAAAGAACTAGAAATTGACCTTCCGTATGACCCAGCAATTCCCCTATTGGGAATATACCCGGAGGAACTCAAATCATTCTACAAAAAAGATACCTATACATGTAAGTTTGTTGAAGCTCTACTCACAATAGCAAAAACATGGAACCTACCATGTTGCCCATTGAAGCTGGACTGGATAAAAAATGTGATACATATACACAATGGAATATTATGCAGCCATAAAGAAGGACAAACATATTGACTTTGCAGCAACTTGGATGGATTTAGAGTCGATCATACTCAGTGATTTACCACAGAAACAAAGAACAGAGTACCATACATTCTCACTCATAAGTGGAACTTGAACAATCATAATACTACAAGAAAGTGATTGGCAGTAGTGGGAAACTGTCAGGGGAGGGGGAGTGGGATTGGCAGTTGAGGAAAACTGCTAGGGGAGGGAGGGGCATACCACATCAACAAGTGTACCTGCATAATCAACGTTTGCAGACCTAACCCTGAATGGTACTCCACATCTTTTTATTTTTTTGAGTTGGAGTTGCACTCCTTCGCCCAGGCTGGAGTGCAGTGGTATGTATGCTCACAGCCACCCCAGCGTCAACCTGCTGGGCTCCGGCGATCCTTCTGCCTCAGCCTTTTGAGTAGACAGAACCACAGATGCACGGTCCCATGCCTGGCTATTTTTTATTTTGTTGTAGAGACAAGGTCTCGCCAAGTTGCCTGAGCAGGTCTCGAACCTGCGTGCTCAGGCAATCCACTTGCCTTGGCCTCCCAAAGTGCTGGGATTACAGGCTGAGCCACTGAGCCTGGCCACCCCACATCTTTATTTAAAAAAAAAAAGGAAAATAAATAAGAAGGTACAGCCCCATTCATGGGAAAGAAGTAAATGAATAGAAATTATTCCTGAGGAAGCCCAGACATTGGACTTATTAAACAAAGAGTTTAAATCAACTTAAATATACTCAAATAACTAAAATAAACCACAGATAAAGAACTAAAGGAAACCAGTATAATGTTTCACCAAATAGAGAATATCAAGTAAGAGACGTAAATTAAATAAACTAAATAGAAATTCTGGGGGCTAAAAAATATAATAATTGAAATGAAAAATTTATTAGAGGGGTTCAGCAGAAGATTTCAGCAGGCAGAAGAATCAATGCACTTGAAGACAGGCCAATTAAAATTATTCAGTCTGAGGAGCAGAAAGAAAAAAAAGCAAAGAGAAAATGAAGAGTCTAAGAGACCTGTGAGACACCATTAAGTGTACCAGCATAGGTATAATGAAAGTTCCAGAAACAGAACACAGGAAGGAACAGAAAGAATATTTGAAGAAATAATGGGTAAAAACTCCACAAATTTGATGAAAGACATGAGAGACAAAAAAGAAAAAAACCATCAACTGAGAATTCTATATCTAGCAAAAGTATCCTTCAAAAATGAAGGAGAAATTAAGATATCTCCAAATAAACAAAAGATGAAAGAGTTTATCACTAGCAGACCTTCCCTCTAAGAAAAGTTAAAGGGAGTCCTTCAGGCTGAAATGAAAGGATAGTAGCCAATAACTTAACATTATACAAATCTATTTTTAAAATATCAGTAGAGGTAACCAAATAGGTAAGTATTAAAAAATCAGCATTAGTATATTTCAGGATATAACTCCTTTTTATAAATCTGTGTTAATGGGCCCATAAATGTGACAACAATAACACAGGGGGCGGGGGATGGAAATAGAAGGGAGCTGAGTTTTGGAACACTATGAAACTGTCAGTGTCAAGTCAAACTGAATAGTCATACATTTAAGATATTAATTTTTTCCACTAAAAAATCCCCCACAAAACAAACAAACAAACAAAAATAACTGATATGGTTGTCCTAAACAAAAGAGACTTCAGTCTCATTTTTGTTAAGCTCCTTTTGGGTCTCCTATCTGGGTTTACACTAGGAAATGAGGCTCCGGGGGCAACACTTTAATCTGAATCACAACTTAACAGAAAGACATTCTCTGCTGCAGAAACTCAAGAATTTAATGGCTTCATTGGTCTTTGTTCTCTCCCCAGGAACAAAAGGAGAAAATGTGTCAAACTTTCAGCCAGTTAGACATTTTACCATATTCAATTCTGAAAAAATTCAAAGCACCAAAAACAACCTAGTAAATATTAAAGTAATCAAAGTCTAAGTATAAAATATTTTTTTAATTTGCAAATTTCCTTTTGGTTGTGAGCAGGTTGACTTCTTTAAAACTATGAGCAATCAATATAAAGCTTGAGACTAGTAAACTTTCAGAAAACCATTCCAAAAGATGTAAAGAGTAGCTGGCATAAGTAAGCTATACCATTAACTCAAGGCCAGAAGAAACATAATAGCTGAAAACAATGCTGGTATATGATACATACAACTAGATTTGCTAAACAGAATGCTACTGTGAACACTCAGTAGAATGATCCAACAGAAACCAAAACAGGAGTCTGGAATGGGAACAATACATTACCAGAGTTAAGAGTCCAATGGAGACTGTAAGCCTTTTCACTGCTCTGTTTCCTACTGGATTCTTATAACATATTCTCCATACAGCAGTCACAGGGGTTTCTCTAATGTTTATGTCAGCTCATACCACCACTCTGCTCAAAATCCTCCCAGGAGAATTTCTATCCACTCTAAATTCCATCTCTGCACTGTCTACAGGGGCTACGATGATCAGATGCCCAGCCATCTCTGGGAGCTCATTTCCTATCACACCCTCCTGTACAAGCCACACAGCTTTCTTATTAGATCTCATACGTAATTATTTCAATAGCCTCCTAGCAGATCTCTTCTACCTGTGGCTCTTCACAATCTATTCTCAACTCTGCCTTAAGGCCTTTTCATTCGGCATCTGCTATGTCTAAAAGGGAATAAAACTTCAGATATTCAAAGGGTTTTCTTTACCGTCTCCCTCAGGGCACTACTCACATGCCAACTATTAGTAAAGTTTTTGCTTACTGTGGGCCTTGCCTTAATACTACACTGTCCTCTTACTCTATTTTTGTTCATAGCTCTAATTACCACCTGATATTTTATATATTTATTTTAACATTTATTTACTGACTCCCCAACCTCTGTCCCAACATAAGTTTTTGAGAGAGCAGAGATTTAGATTTCTTTGTTGCTGTATACCTAATGCCAAGAACAGTGCCAAGCACAGAAGTAGTATGCAATCAATTTTTATGGAGTGAAAGTGACTAAATAAAAAAGCACAAATACCTACCCAGAATACATGTCATGGGACAGGTTTCTTCCAGATTACTCAGAAATACTTCTTTTTTGTAAAACATTTTTGTGGGTTCATGCTCCGTCTCTTCTGGGTGAATGAAGATGGGGCCATAAAAATATGCAGCTCCATCTCGAACCCATACTTTTTCAATTCTTGGGGAGACAAATATAGAAATTACATTAAAGTAGTTTCATTCTTGAAGAATTAGTCTAACTAAAATTCCAGTAACCAAAAACTTAATAATGTGTACCACTTAGAGGAGTTTCACCGACTGTTTTGATAAAATAATGTCACTGATTTATCCTTCCCACCTCCCCCAAGCACATGAGAAGATACTTAGAAAAAGAGAAAGGAACATCTGGCTACTCATCTGAGAGAAAAAAAAAAAAGAAAGAAAGAAAAAAATATGAACATAATATCAAGGCATATAATTTAATAGTTTTCTTCCTGAGATGTTCATGATGAAAACATAACTAAGCTTTTGCCATTGGACTTGTGAGCCAAATAAAAACACAAACTATCAATATTTGGGGTCACATCACATGAGTGGCAGACATTCCTTAAAGATAGTGGTTTATGATCTTTTTGAAGATCAAGATCTAGTATCCCTTCACTCCTTGATAATCCGAGGAAGGGCAGATACTGCAGTCTTCCTCACAACCAAACTATAAAGTAGACATTATGTTCCATATTCTTGCGGTTCCTAACATGAAGTAGCATCCTCATCTCAGTTAATGGTAACTTTACCCTCCAGTTCCTCAGGCCAACACAGAGAAGTCACCCTTGACTCCCCTATCTCACCCCAATTATCAATAATACTACTAATTCAACTTTCAAAATAGATCCTTTACAATCACCTTGGTCTGAACCATCATCATTATTGTCTGGATTATTTCAATACCCTCCTAGCTGATCTCCTTGCTTCTACCCATAACTTTTCAGTCTATTCTCAACAACTAATAGGCAGAGAAATTCTGTCAAGATCTAAGTCAAATGTCACTTTTATGCTTGAGACAACCCAATGGCACTCCATTTAACTCAGTAAAAACCCAAGTCCCTATAATGGTCTCTGAGGCCCTATGTGATGTACACTCTCTTTCTGTTCCTCATCTTCTACCTCATGAATGACTCACTCTCCGAGTAACAAACCCATGCTTCTCTCTCGGGTGTTTACACTGGCTTTACCCTTTGCCTGGAATGCTTTCTCCCTGGATATTTACATTACTCACTCCCTCAGCTTCAGCTGTCAGCTTCTCAGTGAAGCTTGTATAGACCACCTTCCCTGTTCTGACCATGGAACCCATGACTCCCCTTATCCTGTTCTATTCTTTCTATAGCAGGTATCATGATCTAACATACTATACATTTTACTTATCCATGATGTTTATTGTTTGTCTTCCCACTAGAACAAAGCTCACAGGACTAAGGATATTTGTCTGTTTTATTTGCTATTGTCTGTAATCTCAGAGCCTGGTAAATAGTAAGTGTTAATACATGCTTAATGAATGATGAACAAATACAGTGAGGAACCTGAAGCCCAGAGAGGGAAACACTTGCTAAGGACATGCAACTAGTGAAGCTTGGACTTAAATAAAGATCTCTTGGAACCAGCTACTGTTCTTAACCACTATCCTCATCTGCCCAACCCTGCACCAAACTCCTTTAATGTTGTTTTTGTCATCCAACCATACTTTCATCCTGTCGCCAATTTACTTGTTCATCAAATATCAGAGGCCCTACTATGTTTTATGCACTATGATTTCAGCAGGAAATACAAAGGTGAGCAAAAAGAGAGAGTTCCTACTCTCAGGGCATTTGGAATCTCAGAATATAGAAACCTGACAATAATATAATGAATACCAGTATCTGTTATGTACTTTGAGGAGAAGAAAATATGTGGTGCTCTGGGAGTGTACAACAAGGAGACAACCTAGTCTGCAGGAGACAGTAAATAATTCCTTTTAAGAAAATGCCATTTCAAATTTAAGTTAAAAGAGTTTACCATATGAAGTAGGCAGGGAGAGTTTTGAGCTGAGTTCAGTAAATGGTGGAAGAAAAACACTCCATGGGAATAATTTATAGAAGAAATGTAGTTAGAGGTGAAAGCAGGGGAAGTGTGGTATAAGATGAAACTGGAGAAACTGACAGGGGAAGGAGACTTTTGCCTTCAACCTAAGGGTAATGAATTTCTACTGGCTTCAAACCTCTCAGATGCAACTTCATCTTCCTTACCTTCAATGACACTTACCTGCCCACACGAGGACGCACGAGGCCATGGGACTTGATGAAGACACAGTCACCAACCTTCAGCCACATGTCATTGTAATGAAGCTGCTCAAAGTAGTGGCAACCTGGTTCACCATTGGACATTTCCACAGGGACATCTTCTTTTTCCTATGGTAAAGGAAACTGGTTGAAGAAAGGCAGCTGACAATTAAGGAGAAGTCAGATGAAGTGAGAAAGAAAAGCAGACTTTCCTTCATATTAACTTAAAATAAAAAACAACCATAAATAGCTTTAATGAAGGCAGAACACCAAAAAACTGGACTGTTGAAATTAAACTCTGATCAAGTATTGTATCTACTTTAAATTTCTAGGGAATCTTCATAAAATAATTTTACCCCGGGATGCTTTTATCTGCTCTCCCTACTCCCTCCATTATCAAACATACACACCATCATTTACTGATAACCCAGCAGATAATGGGCACAGAGCTAGATGTTTTAAATGATTAACTCCAAAACATATTAAAGCTGAAGAAACTCCAGAGTCCCCAAATTTTCTACTGCATATCCCTGTCTGAGAATATTTAATTTCACACTTAAAAACTACCTGGTGCTGGGCACAGTGGCTCATGCCTGTAAGCCCAACACCTTGGGAGGGGGAGGTGAGAGGACTGCCTGAGTCCAGGGGTTTGAGACCAGCCTGGGAAACTTGGTGAGACTTTGTCCCTACAATAAATAAAAAAATTAGCTGGGTGTGGTGGTGTGTGCCTGTGGTTCCAGCTACTTGGAAGACTGAGGCAGAAGGATGACCTGAGCCCAGCAGGTCGAGGCTGCAGTGGCTGTGAGCATGCCAATGCACTCCAGTCTGGGTGACAGAGTGAGAAAAAAATAACAACAAAAAACTACCTTATGATGTCTAAATAATTTAATGTTTCGATCTTTATGACTTCAAATATGATACTGAAATGGTCTTGGAAAAATCCTTAAGAATGAGAGAGGTCCCACATATGCGCTGAGTGACACCCAAAGGAACAGAGGCTGTAAATAAAATAAATTCTGAGATTAAGAATGCCTTTTCTTTTAGAAACACGTTCTATTCTAAAGTTATTCTTTCAAAAAATTCCTGGAATGACCTGTCTTGGCCATGCAATATTAAAGTAAAGATATTAGACCAAATAGCTCATATACAAAGTGTCAGGGATTTATAAATACTAAATAACAAATCTAAGTTAATTCTCATGCTGGCTTCCATTGATATTTCTTCTTCCTTTATTTATTTATTTATTTATTTATTTATTTATTTAATTTATTTTTTGAGTTGGAGTCTCACTCTGTCGCCCAGACTGGAGTGCAGTGGCCGCACCTGGCCACCGCAGCCTCAACCTGCTGGGCTCCAGCGATCCTTCCACCTCAGCCTTCCAAGTAGCTGGAACTACAGGCGTGTGCTACCACGCCTGGCTAATTTTTGATTTATTGTAGAGATGAGGTCTCGCCAAGTTGCCCAGGCGGGTCTC
>CAUYQG010172747.1:0-11727 GCA_963574415.1 Tarsius wallacei
AAAGACCACCGCCCCCTTGTCTCCTCCCATCAGAAGCCCAGACATGTCAATGTCCAGAGTAACATTACCTAAGCTCCATCCTCCTTAGCATAGCAATCAGCCGGGCACGGTCCCTGTAATTCCGGCTACTTGGAAGGCTGAGACGGAAGGATCGCCGGAGCCCAGCGGGTCGAGGCTGCAGGGACCGGGAGCGGCCACGGCACTCCAGTCTGGGCGACGGAGTGAGACTCCAACTCAAAAAAAAAAAAATGTCTGAACACTTCCTACAACCTGCCTATGGGAAATTTGTCTATCTATGCCTAACCTGGGCTAGGTAGCCTACCTCAGTGCCTTCTAAACACTAGTAGGTATTCATTATTCCTTTTATCTTTCTTTTTAAAATATTATTAAAGGTTTGTCTTAACAGGCTAGCTCATTACACTGGTGTAGAATGGATGAATTTGGAAGTTACAGCAGACTTCCATTAACCAAAATAGATGCCACAGACATTGCACTGAAGTTCATTTCTTTGCTCCTTGGGGTCCCTTTCTCAGAGCTTATTTGATCTTGGTTTGCAAGGAGTTCTACAAGCTTGATTTGTTTCCCTACTTCACAGATTTAAAGAAGCAAATTAGACGGAATTTGAGGCAGGCATACTCAAAGCGGCAAGACGGAAATGCCAGAGTGAAGCAAGAGTCCTAAAAGTATAAAAACCAGACAAAAGGACCTCAGAATTCTGGGATCATTGAGGCAGACAAAAGAACAGACCCGCACCTCAGTAGCTCTCAAACAGTGTCTTTGTTCCAAAGCCTAGTGTGATGGTTGGTGTCCAAAGTGATGTCCCTGAGTTATTGAAAGATGACTAAATGATTTTTAGTGTACTTTGTTTAATGACGCAAGTATGTGGTATGCTTTAGAACTTCCAATAAAATGATGACTGTTAAAGTTTTGTTGCTGAGAGTGATCAGTCATCCTCCTGTTATTTGTTCAAGCAATTTACTTAACATACCCAGTTCCCAGATCATCCTGGATAAATGAAGCATCACTTCACATGGTTATAGCAGCTAATAGTTGTAAAATACCCCTCAGTCCATGAGGCTCAAGCTCTGTTACTCTTTTTTGTTTTGAGTTGAGGTCTCACTGTGTCACTTAGTCTGGAGGACAGTGGCACGATCATGGCTCACCACAGCCTCAAACTCCTGGGCTCAAACAATCCTTCCACTTCAGCCTCCTAAGTAGGACGACAGGTGTGCACCACCACACCACACCCATCTGTGTGTGTGTGTGTGTGTGTGTGTGTGTGTGTGTGTGTGTGTGGAGAGGAGGTCTTGCTATGTTGCGTAGGCTAGTCTCAAATTCCTGGGCTCAAGCATCTTCCCACTTTGGCCTCCCAAAATACTGGGATTATAGGTGTGAGGCACTGTACCGGGCCTTAAGTTCTGTTTTTAACCTCTTGCCCCAGAAGGCCTTATCCACTGTAATGTTTTGCTAATTTGGGATGAGATGTATTTTAGGACAGAGAAAAGCCCGTGGATATCTCAGTTGAGGCTGTAGAGACTGTCACTGGGTCACTGTGCTCAAGTTTGCCTTGGCCTGTTAAAGATGGCTGTCTTGGGGGCGGAATGGCCTGGAGCAGGGAGCTTTGCACCACCAGTAATGAGGATGCGTACCAGTCTGGATTCTGGCTAGTCTCCTGTGGAGACATGTAAGTTGAGATTAACAGGTGAGGGCCTTGAAGGTCTGCAAGAACAGAGCCTTAAATTGCTGAACATTTTCCATCAAGAGGGAGGAGAGTGCTCAGGAGGATAGTAATGACAGCCTGGTGTTACTGTCAAAGTTGCTGCCTTTGCTGCGCTCTCACTATATACAGGCCCTATGCCACATCAGTGTTGTGGCTCAGATCAGCCCTGCAGCATGGGTCCTTTATGCAGTGGGGACACCAGGGCTCCGAGGGTCACACGGCTCGGTCGCAAAGTTGAAGTTGCTGAAGGTGACATCCAGGTCTGTCTGCCTCGAGGGCCATCCTTTTTCTTTTTTTTTGAGTGGGAGCCTCACTCTGGCGCCTAGACTGGAGTGCAGCGGCCGCTCCTAGCCACCGCAGCCTCAACCTGCTGGGCTCCAGCGATCCTTCCGCTCAGCCTTCCGAGTAACCGGAATTACAGGCACGCACTACCACGCCCGGCTGATTTTTTGATTTATCGTAGAGATGAGGTCTCGCCAAGTTGCCCAGACGGGTCTCGAACCCGCGGGCTCAGGCAATCCATTCACCTCATAAGGGCCGTCCTTTTAACCACTAGATGAGGACTGGGGCACCTCTTTTCCTGGGAGGAGCTCCGCCATGGTCTGTGTGCAGAGGAAAGAGCCCAGACAGGGCCCCAGGAATATGCAGGTACTGCTCCAAAAGAGAAATGCCAGGAACGAAGATATGGGTTTGCTTGGGAGGAGCCCTGATGAAACGCTGGTTACGACACTTCTCTGGGAGGAAGGCCTCCCGCTGCCCTGGGAACCATAACAAGACCAGCCAGCCACGGGAGCACATTTCACCCTCCACCTTGCAAAGGAAGATTGTTTTGCCCCCACTCCTTTGACCAGTGTGCCTTTATCCCAAGACTTTTTCAGGGTCGTTTCGAACGGGGCAGTTTGCTGATCTCCTTGGGTGTTCAGCTCAGGCTTGAGGTTGCCCTCTTTCGGGATGTCTCTTGGGAGCAGCTGAGCTGTCACTTCTCCTGGGGAACAAGAAGGAGGAGGGGGCGGAAGGAGGCCCGGGGCCAAGCTTCCTTCCAGGGTTGGACGTTCGGTAGCAGGGGGCCTGTCCTCCTGGGAGGGAGGCTGGGCCCTCCGCTCCCTTTCCCGCTGACCTGGTGGCCACTCTCCTGCCCCGGGGTCATGGCAGCCCCTGAACGTTGCCTCGGGTTCTCTTGATTCTTCCTGTTCTTCAGGCAAGCGGCAATCAGAGGAAAAGATACAAGGTTGGATTTGGGCCCAGAGTTCCAAGGGGAAGAGATGTGAGGGCAGACCCCGGCTTGGTCCACGTGCTCTGTGAGGCATCCTGAACCACAGGGAGTGCTGGGCTGAAGCAGGAAAGGAGGGCACATATTTCTCATGGAGTCTAAGAGGAGAACAGTTGGGTAAGAAGCTGGTATTACAGTAAACAAGAGCACTGCAGAGGGAGCGGGAACATGCCCCGGAGTCACACGGACATAGGGAGAGTCCCACCAGCCACTAGCTCTGTGACTGCGGACATTGTCTTAGTTCTTGAGAGAGATTAAACAGATAGAAGCAGAGAAATCCTGGCAAGGAATAGTGGAGAAATATTATAGAATGTATGAAAGGGATCAGATTTTTAGCGTCTTGACTGTCAAGCACAGTAGTTAGGATTCTGTCTTTCATGTGCTAGGGATCCACTGGAGGTTACTGAAGCACTGCCCAAAGTCATGCTTGTGTGAGATCAGCCTAGCGACGTTACATTTAGCTTAGATTCTTGCCTGCACCTGGACAATAACTTTCAGAAATGCTGCCCTGGTACGAGCAACCGTGGCAGTCTTTGGTGCTGTCCAGCAAATATTTCTAATTCTCTGCCTCTGGGAGCATAGATTGCATTTTCCTGTATACTTCAACGTGAGGTGGACGGTGTGGCCCGCTTAGACCAAGGCAGAAGTTGGCAAACTCTTTCTTAAAGGACTAGACAGCAAGCACTTTCAGCTGGAGGATCACCCAGTCTTCCTTGCAATGACTCACCTGTGCCGTTGAAACACAAAGGGCTCTAGAGAGTGTGCAAGAGCAGACATACCAGAGTTGCAGCGAGGCTTCGTTGAAAAGAACAGGCAGCTGGCCTGCAGTAGTCGTTTGCTGACCCCGAGACCAGTGAGTGTGAGCAGAAGTGACGCCTTTGGACAGAAGCTCTGAGAGCTGGTATCCAGGTCGCTGCCACTGCTGTGATCATGGAGGCCCATGCAGAAATCCGAAGCCTCGGTCAGCCTGCAACCCGGGGTAGGTGACCACACGAGCCAAGTCCCGGCCAGTGAACACACACATTGTGAGTAAGAAATAGGCCAGGCTCAGTGGCTCAGCCTGTAATCACAGCACTCTGGGAGGCTGAGGCGAGTGGACTGCCTGAGCCCGTGGGTTCAAGACCCACCCAGGCAACTTGGCGAGACCTCATCTCTACAATAAATCAAAAATTAGCTGGGCGTGGTAGCGCGTGCCTGTAGTCCCGGCTACTCGGAAGGCTGAGGCAAAAGGGTCACCGGATCCCAGCAGGTCAAGGCTGTGGTGGCCAGCATGCCACTGCACTCCAGTCTGGGCGACAGAATGAGACTCTGACTCAAAAAAAAAAAAGAAAGAAGGCCGGCAGTGTTAAATCATTGAGATTTTGTTGCTTCTTCCTGTAGCATCACCACTCTCTGATGAATGATGCAGCATCACCTGTGCATACAAAGCATCACCATCGTCGTTCACTTAGTTTTCATCGCCACAGCTAACACTTACTAAACACTGACTGTGTACCAGATACTATGGGGAGGACTTGGCCCACACTGCTTCAGCAATTCCTTCTCATGGCTGTACAGCGTGGGTACTGTTGTTGTATCCATTTTTACAGAAAAAAACAACTGGAATTTTAGGAAGATGAACTAACTTGCCCACTATCTCACAAATAATTAAGTGGAGAAAGGGGGCTGGAGCCCAGGGCTTCTCTCTCTGAATCCTAAATTCTTAAGCCCTGTGAATCCCACCTTGGGTGCGGGCCGTTGAAGTTTTTCTTCTCTCCCCTGCCTTGATCACTGTTCTTGGCCATGCGTGCTGTTTTGACATGACCCACAGTGACCCTGTCACAGGGTGAGAATGAAGAGTTTTGCTTCCAGAAAAGCACTGGTCTGAGCAGTGGAGGAGACAGACGGAAATAGCCAGAGGGATGAATTGGGTAGGCAGTTGTGACACGTGCCCTAAGATGGCCACTTAAGAGACCGGCAGGTCCTTAGGAATCGCTCGGTCTTATACCCATGCCTTTCTATCAGTCATCCAAGGCCTGTTGTCATCTTTCCATTCTCGGCCTTGTTCATGTCTTTCTTTGAAAGGAAAAAGTGTATAGTCTGGAACTGTCTTGAGAAATTGTGTTATTCCCCTTCCTGTCTTGAGAAATTGTGTTATTCCCCTTCCTGTCTTGAGAAATTGTGTTATTCGCCTTCCTGTCTTGAGAAATTGTGTTATTCCCCTTCCTGGCCTGAACAAGCTGTGACTGTCATCTCTGATGGGGTTGTAACTTACCAATCTAGTGCGGCAACGGCCTACGTCTATTGGACTCTCTAATGAGAAGACGTATAACATGTTCTTATAATTCTCAAGAGCTGCCACTGAAGATGCTATCCATTATGCTATTCAATATTCCTTATTTAAAGTACCATTTAACTCATTTTTCCATTTCACATCATAAAAATTCCTTTCAATATAGTTTTACCTTTCCCTAATCAAAAAACGAAAATTACACCAGCAATTATATTTCCCTTTTTATTTTGCCGGTTGGGAAGCAGGATTTATTTGACCCTTGGAAATAAGAACCTCTGGACTCAGGGTCGTGGTAGATCGTCTTAAGCAATTTCCCTCCTCCGCCCTCACCTCTGTGAGTTCAGATCTCTGTTTCTGATGCTAAGTTTCAAATTGGATAACGTTTTATTGTAGGTCGCTAAAGTAGATAAAGTTATAATTTATATCTTCACTTGGCCATGTGACCATCAGTAAGTCAGTGGGTAGCACAGAGCTGACATTGAGAGTTACCACTTGCCTCGTCCCAGCTGGAAGTTCTTTGAATATAATCTGAGAGTGAGGTTCGTCAGAGCCGGGGGTGCCTCGACAGCACAGATTCACTGCCGTTTTCGCAATGACAGCTCAAGGTATCCTTGTTCTAAACTCGTTGCATGCATGTACCAGTAGTCTAGAAGGAGATTTTGGTTCGTCAGGTTTGCTACAATCAGTAACCGCAGCAGATGCCTTTCACCAACCACTTGCTTGCCAGACATTGTCCGGACCACTTTGCGTGCTCTGCCATGTCTGCCCCTCCACCCTGTGAGACGGGTCTTATCACGGGGCTGGGGAGCCCGAGGCTTCTGTAGGCAAAGTGATTTGTCAGGACACACAGGGAATGGAAGGCAGAACCAAGATCTAAAGGCTGATGTCTGTGACTGAAAACCACACTTTCTGCTTGGCCACAATTGCTTCTTGAGGATGGCGGTGATGACGGTGATGAGGGCGGTGCCAGGGACTGTTCTACGCACGAGGTGCTATTCTAAGTGCTTGATATGCGTGACTGTCTCACAGCATCCTGTGACAGGTTCTGTCGCCACCCATCTTTTAGCAATAGGGAAACTGAAGCCCAGCGAGGTTAAGTAGCTTGCCATCGGTCACAGAGCTAGTAAATGGTGGAGGTCGGGTTTGATTTTAAACAGTTTGTCTTTATTTATTTATTTTTTGAGTTGTAGTCAGAACCAAAGTGCTGGGATTACAGGCTGAGCCACCCTTAAAGACTTTGTCTTCAAAGCCCGTTCATTTGCTGTGCTGTACTTTCCTTAATCGTATCGGGCTATAGAGATAGTGGATATATTGGCTGGAAAAGTTAGAAACTTGGATTGTGAAGCCTTGATCCTGGTCCTCATTCTGCCACTGAGTGGCTGGGAGATATTGGGCTGCTTCCCTTCCGTACCAACGGGATTATGATTAGAAGAGCAGAACGATACCAGTCACTTTATTTTTATTTATTTGTTTTCTTGAGTTGAAGTCTCACGCCACTGCCCAGGCTAAAGTGCAGTGGCACACTCGCAGCCAACCCGGCGTCAACCTGCTGGGCTCCAGTGATCCTTCTGCCTCAGCCTTCCAGGTAGTTGGAACTACCGATGCGCACTACCATACTTGGCTAATTTTTTTATTTATTATGGAGACCAGGTCTTGCCAAGTTGTCGGGCAGTCCTCTCACCTCAGCTCCCCAAAGTGCTGGAATGACAGGCTGAGCCACGAGCCCGGCCTATACCAGTTACTTTAACAGAGAGAGTTTCAGAGAAGGAATTGGTTAAACCATTGTGGAAGGTCTGCAAAGGCAAGGGGGTCTGGAGGTAAGCCAGAGACATACCTTCGGAAAGCAGCTCCACCCCCAAGGCTGGGGAGCAAAGAGAGAAGCTTCATAAAGGGGGCTCTTGGAACCGCAGCTCAACCTTCAGGCGGGGGGAGGGGACTGTCACTTGACTGGCATGGGTTTTTCAGGTCCTTGCGGGAGCAGAGACTCAGACCTTGGAGAAGCAGGCCCTGCCCAGATGCTGCTGGCACCTCTGAGGGGTGTGGTGAGGCTGGTTCTGGGAGTGTGGGAAAATGGGAGCACAGAACCAAGTCCAGTGCCAGACACAGGAGCCATGCTGGGGCAGTGCTGCAGGAACAGCCCTCCTCCTGCCTTGCGACTTCCCTCTGGCCATCCCTCTCGGAAGAATCTCACAGGAAGCCTGCTGTCAGAGCAGGGCGATTTGCAGAATGGCAGCACCGCTGAACCGAGGCTAGGAGGGGTGCTTTCGAGCTGAGAGACAGCGGCTTCGTGACCAGTATGCCCTCGTCTGCCGCCATTTCTCCATTTGTGCAGTGATGAGATTGAACAGATGGTGTGTGGGGTGGGAGCGGTATTCCATTTGCCCCCTCTCCGAGGCTCCTATCACAGCAAAAAGATGTAGCTCGTCAAGTTCAATCTCTCCTCCTCCCTTTCTCCACTTGGCAGTGACCATCACAAGGACCTGTATTTGTCTACAGGTCTACAACTGCCAAGGACAGTTTGGGCTGAGGGTTGCTGCTTATTGTTCGCTTTAGCTACACATTAATACTTAGCAGAGTTTGATAGGTGTGTAATCACCAACTATTTAAGGACCGAGACGGTGTACCTGGCCCTGGGCCAGGAACCATGGGAGGGCAGGACATGCCTGAGATGTGGCTAGCTGTGAGTGAACCGACAATCTTGTTGCAGGGGTAAGATGAGCCCAACAGGCAACGAGCAGCTTCTTGCTCACGTGACGAAATACCTCCAATTTGGGTAGGTTCGTGTGGAGTTTGAGTTCAGAGGAAGGAGAGTGGTCACATCAATTAGAGTAATTGTTTCTTAGCAGCCTCCGACGTACTGACTCAGGGACACAGTTTCTCCCAAAAGTGCGTGGGCTTGGAAAAGCTATTTATTCTGCCGTCTCTGGAGGTTTCCAGTATTGTGCTTTTCTTTGGCATCATCTTCCCATCACGAGCCCAATAACTTGCAACTTTTACATTTTTAAAAATCAGCGCGGAGATGTCAAGAGAACACTCAGCAGCTGCTTGTTTGTGGCTGCAGAAAATCTGCAACAGAGAAGTCCCCTTGGGAGCAGCCCTGGATGCATCTCCACAGGCCTCCACTGAGTCAGTGAGCAGAGCTGAGCTTTTGCCGGAAAGTATCACTGAGCTCCTTGTCTAGGCCTGGACCAAAATGCCACCTGGCAGATACTGCCCCAGGGAGAGCATCCCATCTCTCTGACAGCGAGTACATTGTTCCCTAGCCTCCAGGAAGGCTCCAGGGAATCATTTAATGACGCAGCATTTGATCTTCAGAGGTTGCCGAGAAGGACAAAGTGGCCCAGAGGAAATGGTAGCATTCCTCTGGAGGCACCTGCCTACGTCAGCAAGAGGCAGGGATTCTGGATTAAACAGCTGAGGAGGACTCTGGTGCTGGGTCTTTCTGAGACGATCACACCATTGACACCACTTTTGCAGGAATGGGGCTGTGCTGTTTGCATAGAGGCCTCAGGCACATGGCTGTCATTCTAAAAAATGGAAGTGTAAGTTACGTAAAGTAAAGCTCATGAACCTGAAATGCACAGCTTGGAGGATTTTTTTTTTTGCATCTGTGTATACTATGTGACCAGAGAAGGCTATAAGCTATTTCTAGGATTCTAGAACAGCACTCTCCAACCTTTTTGGCATCAGGGACTGTTTTACTGGAAGACAGTTTTTCTGTGGACCAGGGTATGAGGAAGTTTCAGGATGATTCAACTGCATAACATTTATCGTGCACTTTATTTCTATTATTATTACATTGTGATGTATAGTAAAATAATTATGCAACTCACCATTTTAAAAAAAAAAGAGGTGGTCGGGCTCTGTGGCTCAGCCTGTGATCTCAGGACTTTGGGAGGCCGAGGCGAGTGAATTGCCTGAGCCCACAGGTTCAAGACTAGCCCAGGCAACTTGGCGAGACCTCATCTCCACAATAAATTTAAAAAAAAAACTAGCTGGGCATGGTATCATGTGCCTGTAGTTCTGGCTACTTGGAAGGCTGAGGCGGAAGGATCGCCAGAGCCCAGCAAGTCGAGGCTCCGGTGACCGTGAGTGTGCCACTGCACTCCAGCCTAGGCGACAGAGTGAGACTCCAATTCAAAAAAAAAAAAAAAAAAGAGGCACAGATGGAAGTGGTAAATAAAATAATGGGCAGGCCACGTGCGGACTAAAATAAGTGTCAGATTCTGACTAAAGTCACCAGATACAGCCGTACAATTGAAGTCCATCAACTCACTCGCCACCTGCTCATAAGGTTTTGATATGAATCTGCTAGCCGTTGGTTTTTGATGGTCTCTCTGCAGCCAAGCCTCGCTGCTAATGTGAATCTGCATTTGCAGCCACTTTCCAGCACTGCATCACTGCCTCAGTTCCACCTCAGATCATCAGGCGTCCGATTCTCAAAAGGAGTATGCAACCTAGATCCCTGGCAGGCACAGTTCACAATAGGGTTCGCACTCCTGTGAGATCTAACGCCACTGCTGATCTGACAGGAGGCGGAGCTCAAGCAGTAATGCCAGCGATGTGGCTGCAAACACAGGTGAAGCTTCAATCGCTCGTGCCGCTGCTCACCTCCCACGGTGTAGCCCAGTTGCTAGCAGACCCCGGTCAGTGCTGGGGGTTGGGACGCCTGCCTGGAAGACTTATTTGGGCTGCCTCCTAGGAAAGCCACTTCCCTCTCCCATTCTTACCGTAGATTAGTGTGATCTGGTTTTGAGGTTTATGTAAATGAAATTGTTGGAACAAATACTGTTTTCTGTCTGAATCTTTTGCTAAATATTGGGCAATTTTATTTTTTACAAATGGAAAAACTGAAAACAAGTTTAGAGAAGTGTTATGGCTTGAACAAGGTTTCACACATGTTGTCTGACTCTATTTTCCATGACGCAGCACATTTTTTATCATCCATATATCCATCCATCCTTGCGTATATGCCTCCATCCACTCATCCATGCATCCACCTATCCATCCACACCTATGCTGAGTGAGGGTTGTGTCAGGAATGAATCTAGGTGCCAGACATGTAAATATGAGCACATCATCCCTGTCTTCAAGGAGCTCTCTGTATAATGGGAGAGAAAGATCTTAAGGGATAATCAACAGGATGTGTGAGGATGTAGAATTCCAAACAAGAGACTGTGTTTTGGTGTGGATGCCCAGAGGAGGAATCTGTGACGAGAGTGCTCAGGGAGGAAGGGATGACGTTAGAACAGAATTGCATTCCTGGACATTCTTCTTGTTTCTTCTTGCCAACAAGAGCATTCTGGGTGTGGAACTCTCCAGCTAGGGAAAACACAGGGCCCTGTATGAACTTCTGAAACGTGGGTCCCTCCCTCAACTTGCTTTACGAGGTAGGTGGGAACTTTTTCAAGTCTTTTCATGCTTCCACGGCACAAGAATACACACCATGGTAAACACGTCCTAAGGTGACCCCCAATGAGCATCGCCCCTTTGTAAGCCCCCGCATAATTAATTCCCTCGAGCATGGCAGAACCTGTGGCTTGCTTCTAACCAGTAGAGTATGACAGAGGTGATGGGATGCCACTGCCACGATCATGTTGTGTTACAGACGACTTTGTCTTAGTAGACTGGAGAGAGGTTTCTTGTTGGCCTTGAACTAGCATGCAGCCATGTGTGGAAGCACTTGTGAAGAAGGCCACACGGCAGGAAGCTGTGGATGACCTCCAGCCAATAGCCAATAAGAAGCTGGGCTCACCAACTGTGCTGCCCATCAGAAGAGGACTGGATTTCAAAACGTGGTACATATGCATGATGGGATATTACGCAGCCCTGAAGAAGGACAAAATTATGAACTTCACCACAACCTGGATGGACTTAGGATCTCTAATAGTGAGTGGCCTATCACAGAAACAAAGAACTGAGTATCACATGTTCTCACTCATAAGCGGACCTTGAGCAATTGTAATACTATAAGAAAAGGATTGACAGTAGTGGGAAACTGCCAGGGGAGGGCAGGGGAAGGACTGGCAGGAGTGGGAATCTGCTGAGGGGCGGGGGGCACACCTCATCAACAAGGGTACATGCATAATGAGCACCTGTAACCTCACCCTGAGTTGTACCCCACATCTTTAAAATGAAAATAAAAGAGAGGCAGGGCTCCAAGTCCTACAGCTGCCAGGAGATGAACTCTACCAACAGCCTGAATGCACTTGGGTTATTCCCCAGCGAAGCCTCCGATGAGAACGCAGCCCATTTGATACTTTGGTTGCAGCCTTGGGACACCAAACAGAAGGCCCAGCAAAACCTTGTCTAGACTCCTGATCCACCGATCATCTGTGCCACAGTATATATTTTTAATATCAATTTGGAACTGGGGATAGTAACTTAGATTCAAAGATACAGGGTTGCCAAGTTCAGTTGTACTTTGTCAAAACAAGAGACAAATAGGAAAGCCATCTGGGTGGT
>CAUYQG010172750.1:0-38842 GCA_963574415.1 Tarsius wallacei
TTATGGTATTGTGGGGTACAGTTAGGGGTTAGGTATACAAAAATGCTTCGTTCAGGCACCCTTGTTGATAAGAGGTGTCTCCCCATCCCCAGACAGATATTTACCACCATTAATCCCATTGCCCTCACCCTCCCCCCACCATAGTTTTCCACCACTGTCAGTCATTTTCTTGTGGTAATACGTTGGATGATCAAGGTCTACTATATGAGTGAGAACATGTGATACTTAATTTTTTGTTTCTGTGAGAGGTCACTCAGTATTATGGACTCGAGTTCCATTTTTTAATAGTCTAATAACAAAGGAATAATGGCAGTGTCTTTGTTGTCTTTGTCTAGAATATACAAATATTTTATACAACATAATTTCATTTGTTCATGGTATTATCTTAATTATTACACTTGAAAACTTTAGGAATGAATTAATGACTTATGAAGATGTGTATATGTAATGACTTTTACTATTCTAATAACAGGATGGTGTTGTAAAAACAGAATATATTCTTCAAAAACTAGAAATCATCGTGTTGGCTTGTTTATGCATTTTATAATAGATGTTCTTGCAACCATATTTTCATGCCATTTTATTTACTATATTAAAAAGTAGACACTAAAATAATAAGGTTATAATTTGTTCAGGATTTTATATAACAATAGAAATTATGTAGTTACAAAAGATAGTTATTATAGATTGACTTATAAGAGAAACTACCTTCCAAAGTCACTATAATATTCATTGTCTCTTTCAAAACATGCAGTGGGGAAACTATTAATGAAACTTATGTTTCAGCATATATTATTTTAATATCTTGATGAGACTTAAAAAGCAATCTCGAATCATAGAAAGAATATTCTATGTAAGTATATATAATAATTATTTTGGTCGGGCTCAGGGGCTTAGCTTATAAACCCAGCACTTTGGGAGGTCAAGGTGAGTGGATTACCTGAGCCCGCGGGTTTGAAACCAGCCCAGGCAACTTGATGAGACCTCGTCTCTACAATAAATAAAAGAGCCAGCCGGGCTGGATGGCTCGTCCTGTAATCCCGCGCCTTTGGGAGGCTGAGATGAGTGGACTGCCTGAGCCTGCAGGTTCAAGACCCGCCTGGGCAAGCGAGACCTCATCTCTACAATAAATCAAAAAATTAGCCGGGTGTGGTAGCGCGCGCCTGTAGTTCCAGCTACTTGGAAGGCTGAGGCGGAAGGATCGCCGGAGTCCAGCAGGTCGAGGCTGCGGGAGCAGCCACTGCACTCCAGTCTGGGCAACAGAGTGAGACTCCAACTCAAAAAAAAAAAAAAAAAAGGAAAGAAAATAGAGCAAAGAAAGAGCCACAGGCAATGAAAAGACCTTGGCAGACCTTGAAGGCCATGGTAAAGTCTAGAGATTTAATTCTAAGAAAGACTTTGGAAGACAGGGGTTGACAAGATAAATTTTATATGCTTGATGATTCACCTTGAATACAAAGGGTAAAATACAGACCATCAGGTTAAGAGTGGACACCGAGAGATCTTTTGGAAAGATGAAGTTAGTCCAACCTAGGAAGACAGCAGTGGAGTGGTTAAGATTTATCTTGGGATATATATGAAATGTATTTTTGAACGGAGAGGTGACAGGACTTGCTAATGAATTGAATATGAAATGGATATATGAAAGAGAAAATCTGGGTCAGGCACGGTGATTCAGCCTGCAATCCCAGCACTTTGGGAGGCCAAAGTGAGTGGACTGCCTGAGCCTGCGGGTTCAAGACCCAACTGGACAACTTGGCGAGACCTCGTCTCTACAATAAACCAAAAATTAGCCAGGCATGGTAGCGCACACCTGTAGTTCCAGCTACTTGGAAGGCTGAGGCAAAAGGATCAATAGAGACCAGCAGGTCAAGGCTGCGGTGGCTGGGAGCATGCCACTGCACTCCAGTCTAGGCAACAGAGTGAGACTCGAACCCCCCCCAAAAAAAGAAAGAGAAAATCCAAGAAGAATCTCCAGGTTTTTTTGGCCCAGGCAACTAGGTAAATGGTAGCATCATGGGGAAGATGGAGAAGACAAGGCAGGAACGAGATCAAAGAGGAGTATGTGCAACAGAAATTAATAGTCAGCATTTCAGGAGCACGGTTCGAGATGACTTTAGACATCCAAGGAGAGATATATAGTAGAAAGTAAACACAAAAGTCTGAAACTCAAGGACTACGAAACAAAGTAAAAATATGGACATTTTCAGCATGTAGATGGCATGTAAAGCCGTGGGAATGGATGAAATCACCTAAGGCAGGGGTCACCAGCCCCCAGGTCACTGACCATTACCAATCTGTAGCCTGTCAGGAACCAGGCCACACGGCAGGAGGTCAGCAGTGGGTAAGCAAGAAAAGCTTCATCTGCATTTACAGTCACTCCCCTTGTATTATCATCTGAGTTCTGCCTTCTGTCAGATCAGAGTAGACATTAGATTCTCATAGGAGTGCGAACTGTGCACGTGAAAGATCTAGGTTGCGTGCTCCTTATGAAAACCGAATGCCTGATAATCTGAAGTGGAGCTGAGGTGGTGATGCTAGTGCTAGGGAGTGGCTGCAAATACAGGTTAACATTAGCAGCGAGGTTTGACTGCACAGAGACCATAATAAATCAATAGTTTGCAGACTCATATCAAAACCCTATCAGTGAGTGGCAAGTGAATTGATGTACTTCAAGTATACAGCTGCAACTGGTGGCAGACTGTAAATCAGAATCTGACACTTATTTTAATCTGCTCATGGCCTGCCCATTGTTTTATTTTCCACTTCCATCTGCACTTTTTTTTGTTTTGTTTTGTTTTTATGGTGAGTTATAGAATTATTTTAGTATATATTACAAAATAATAACAATAGAAGTAAGTGCACAATAAACATTATGTGGTTGAATCATCATGAAACCATCCTCCCTCACTCCAATCCATGAAAAATTGTCTTCCAAGGAACCAGTCCCTAATGCCAAAAGGGTTGGGGATGGCTGACCTAAGGAATGAGTGTAGTTAGAAACAGAGTTTTCCCTGGCTGACCACATGCAGAAGATTCAAACAAGACCCCTATCTATCCCCATACACAAAAATTAACTCTAAATGGATCCGAGACCTAAATGTAAAACCTCAAACCATAAGAACTTTAGAAAATGTAGGACACACCCTTATAGAAGTTGGAACTGGCATCCAATTCCTGAGCAAAAACCGAAATGCATGGGCCATAAGAGATAGGCTAGACAAGTGGGACCTCATTAAACTGACAAGCTTCTGCAAAGTCAAAGAAACCATCAAGAGAGCAGGGAAACAGCCCACAGACTGGAAAAAAGTATTTGCCAACTCCATGTCTGACAAAGTCCTAACATCTAGGATCTACAAAGAACTCAAACGTGCTGAAAAGAAAAAAACAACCCCATTACAAAGTGGGCAAAAGACATGAACAGACACGTCTCAAAAGAAGACATCCAAGTGGCCAACAGATACATGAAGAAATGTTCAACCTCACTAGTCATCAAGGAAATGCAAATTAAAACTACACTGAGATACCACCTAACTCCAGTCAGAATGCCCAGTATCAACTCAAAAAATAACAGATGCTAGAGAGGATGTGGTGAAAAGGGAGCACTTCTACACTGTTGGTGGGAGTGTAAACTAGTGCAGCCTCTGTGAAAATCAGTGCAACAATTCCTAAAAGTTCTAAAAATCGACCTTCCATACGACCCCGCAATCCCCCTACTGGGAATATGCCCTGAAGAACTCAAATCACTCTATAAAAAAGATACCTGCACACGTATGTTTATTGCAGCATTGTTCACAATAGCAAGATCATGGAACCAACCCTGCTGTCCATCAAAAGAGGACTGGATTTAAAAAATGTGGTACATATACACAATGGAATATTACACAGCCATAAAAAAGAACAAAATCATGAATTTTGCAGCAACCTGGAGAGAATTAGAGTTTATAATACTTAGTGATCTCTCACAGAAACAAAGATCTGAGTATCACATGTTCTCTCTCATAAGTGGACCTTGAACAACTATCGTAATACTATCAGAAAAGGATTGACAGTGGTGGAAAACTATGGGGGGGGCAGGGAGGGGAAGGGCGGTGGGATTAATGGTAGTCAATATCTGTCTGGGGACGGGGGGCACACCTCATCAACAAGGGTCCCTGCACAGTGCATATTTGTATACCTAACCCTTAACTGTATGGACCCCACAATTTTAAATTTAAAAATATGTATTAAAAAACAAAATAAAATTTAAAAAAGAAACAGAGTTTTCCAAGAAGTGAGCCCTGGAGCACTCCAAATTCAGAGGTCAACACAGGATGGGGATCTAGAAAAAGTGACGGAGACAGGACACTAAACTCCCTGGCAGGATGTCAGGTTGCAAGATGGTTTTACCAAGAAGTTAATGCACATACATTAAAGAATCTTATCCCTACTAGCCACAGGACTAGACAATATGAAGTTAAAATACTGCAATGGTGTGTGCAAGTGCATGTACCTCCTGACAGTAAAGATAAAAAAGCTTCCCAACTGTCTCTTTTCAACTCTGGCAAGAGTATGGACCCATTAAAACACAGAGACCAAACTAAACTCTCAGATCCCTCTGTCCAATTTATAGCTGGAGCTCAGCATCAGTGAAATTTTCATTTGTAATTATACCCATAGGATGTTTGCATAGAAGCTCACATACACATTTTTTGAATAAATATGTTTTAAATAATGCAATAACACTTCCAAAATGGCCTACATTGTTTTGACTACCAGTTTTCTGCAGTTCTGAAATTAATTTCGAATTCTTTAATTTCATATTTGAAAACAGACAACAGCTGAATGCTCTTCCCACATGCAATGATCTCCTTTCTAATAATGTAGTCTGCTGTTTTCTGAAACAAAGATTAAAGAATACAGTCAGAAACTTCCTAAATAACTTTGATGAGATTAGTTTAATTTCTTTCCCAAAAGCAAAAATAAACACACATTAATTTTCAGTCATTTTCTCCATCCTTATGCAACTCAAGCCCCTGTGTTTTTTCATCAGTATCAGTAATGGATTCAGTCCATTATCTAACAAACCAAATGTATGCCAGTTTCTCTTCTTGAAGAATGGAAAATTCAGGAAGTATGGCATGATTGTCAGAAAAGAAAAAGTGTACCAAAATGTTTAATCTCGCCATTGTTTATGCGAAAACAGAAAGTCTAAGAGATAATATTTTAGATATTCTTTGCAACTTAGTATAAAGATGCTAAAACAAATTACTGAGTAAAGGGTTACTGCCCACACAGACCAAGGATATAATTCAAAGGAGTTCCTACAGAGTGGAGAGGGAGAAAGGGTACAGAAGTCAGCTTGCTCAAGAGCCTAACCTACTCCTGACATTAGTGGGGCAACAGACAGCCTTTCCACTGCAAAAGTTAATGAATCCAGCCAGGCTCAGTGACTCAGCCTGTAATCCCGCGCTTTGGGAGGCTGAGGTGAGTGGATTGCCTGAGTCCGCGGGTTCAAGATCCACCTGGGCAACTTGGTGAGACCTCATCTCTACAATAAATCAAAAAATTAGCCAGGCGTGGTAGCATGCGCCTGTAATTCCGGCTACTCGGAAGGCTGAGGCGGAAGGATCGCTGGAGCCCAGCAGGTCGAGGCTGCGGTGGCCGGGAGCGGCCACTGCACTCTAGTCTGGGCGACAGAGTGAGACTCCAACTCAAAAAAAAAAAAAAAGTTAATGAATCCACATTCCACATCATGATAATTCACATCATCAATATTTCTAATTTAAAAGTTTCTCAGCACTCAATAACATCTCCTATGAGGGAAGCTAATGTTCGTAATCTTATTTCAATAACTAAGAAAATATGGTTCAGCATTCACCAGAGAGTTATATGTGAACTCAATTAAAGAGCTCAAAATCTCACCTCACTTCCCTCCCATTTTATGAATGACGTGGAAACACAACAAATTCAGTCTCTCTTTTTTTTTTTATAGTTAAAGAGGTGTTTTGTGTTTGTTTTGTTTCATAACCTGGAAATTTCCTATAATTGTAAAAACCCCTTATTTAAAATATTAAGCTTCGTATGGAGATAGAGTCCTGATAGCTGGGAGATGTCCCACTATCAGAGTAGAAGAGTTGTGTGTGGCTCTGGAGACAGGTCTAAGTCTCAGCATTGGCTCCATTACTCAGATGCATTTGGCTTCTACCAAGTCACTTAATCTCTGTAAAATACAGAGAGTTGGATTTCTCTCATTGGTTTCCTGAGGAAAAACTAGACAATGGGTACATTTTATATTTGAACATCTATTTCTATCCAATCTTATTGAATCAATTATTTGAAACATTTTATTGTTACATCAAATACAGAAGATAGCATATACTTATTATTAAACACCAATTTGGCATTTTCCAGAGGCCAATTGTCCACACAAAACCTGGTAGTCTGTAGTAGTTGTTCAATTAGTGCTAACTGTTATGTTTCTACTGCAGTTACTACTGTCGCACTTGTATCATAAATTTCTTAAGACATCTTCTTTTAATAATTCCTGAAGTCAAAGCATTTCACAATTTATGAAATGTGTTTACATCTACACTCACAGCCTATCTTCCCAATCCTAGACACCTCCTGCATAAAACTCTGAGGACTGCACAAATATTTTACACAGTCTCAGTCAACCTACATGCATTTCGGTGGGAAATAACACTAGTAAAAAACAGGAAAGCAAAAACTAACACTGTTCCATTCACTTTCACCTAGGTATATGGGGAATTTTTAAGATATGGTATCTATAACTTGGAAGACTCCACTACCAATATTATGTTGGAACAACATCTGTCAAAAACGCTCAAAAGTCAACTGACAGCTTGACAAAGAGCAGCAAACAGCCACAGCCACTGAGCTACCCAACTTGACATGTTCAATGTCAGAGAGGTGGTGCAGGAACAGCCAAGGGTGATATTCAAAACACTTTCCCACTAATGGGATAAATGCTGGCCAGCAGCAGAGTCCTCAGTGGCCTCTAGTATGCTAGACATTAACTTTTTAGCTCTTGGATTATGAGATGTTTCAGCAGGTTGGGCTAGTGATATTTACCAACCAATATGGAAATATTTCATTATTTTGACATCATATGTGGTTATACTGCTGTGCATTAGCTACATATTAGTCATGGGAACAACTTCTCAGCAGGAGAATGTTCTGATATGGGTTCTGGTTAAACTCTTAAGCTCCAAAATTCCAGAAACAAACCTCAAAAAAATCTATGGGGATTTGGCTATTTCACTATAATTTAAGCAAGTTAAAATTATAGTGAATATTTTTATTATTTTAATATTAGTGAATTTTAAAAATTTTATGAATTAAAGTGATTATTCACATCTCAACAAATTTTCTCCCATCTGATCTCAAACTTTTTTCATCTCCTTGTCCTCATCAAAGGCTGAGTGAGCAGACCTCTGACATATGAGAAAGAAAGATGCTTAATGATGGTCTAAATTATTCTACTTGACCTTTTGCACTTTCCCTGAGTGAAAAACATTCCTTTTTATAAACCAGGCTCTAAATCAGTAGTTTTCAGAAATGTGACTTCAAATGCACAAAAGTAAAATCACAACGTAGGATATTTTTAACTATATTCATTACAAAGTTCTTCAAATTATAAGACCCACACTTGACCCCTCATGGTTCTTCCAGCTGAGATTAACTCTAATTATTGTCCTAAATTGAAAAAGGAAAGAGATGGGTCACTAAAAGTAACAAACAGATAATTGTTGAAAGAGAAAGAAAGAGCAAGAAAGACAGAGACAAAGAGAAAAGAAAGTTCCTGGAAAATAATCAAGGTCTATGCACATAACTGCCCTTAACTTTTAAAATTATTAAAGTATTAATTTATACCAGTATGATAATCACCCATCACAGAGTCCATCTAGAGATCATTAGAAGAGTGATATTTTTATTTGGAAAGTCCACAAATTTTTGTCTAGCTGCCAATATTCCCAGGCAAAAAGCAAAGACAAAAGTGAGACTAAAGAACTTCCAAAAGATGAACAGTGGCCAGCCTTCAAGAGGCAATATGGTAGAAGAAAGAATGCACCCCATGTCTGCTACTTACATGGTAACTGCAAGCAAGTAACTAAACTTCCTAAGCTTCGGTGTCTCAACTATGAAATGGGGACAGTGACACCACAAGGATCAGCATAGTGTCTGTTATATGAAGCACTTTTACAGTACTTTAAGGCCTTACCAAATATCCAAGTTGTATGAATTATTGGTGACTGAGAGGGCCAATGACAAGGTGATAAGAGCCACTATCATGTGACAGTTAGTTTTATGTGTTAATTGACTGGGACATGGGATGCGTGGTTTAAACATTATTTCTGTGTGTGTCTGAGAGGGTTTTTCAGGATAAGATTGGCGTTTGTAACAGTGAATTTGATAGACTGGCCTCTGCAATGTGGTTGGGCATCAACCAATCCACTGAGTCCCTAAATAGAACAAAAGATGGAAGAAGGGAGAATTTGACCCTTTTGCCTGAGTGCTTGAGCTGGGACATTGGTCTTCCCATGACCTCAAACTGATACTTATATCATCAACTCCCTGGTTCTCATGCTTTCAGATTCAGATGGAACTACACTACCAGTCTTTCCAGAATGCCAGCTGCAGTGACATATCATGGGTCTTTCCATCCTCCATAATCATGTAAGTCAGCAGTCCCCAGCTTTTTTGGCATCAGGAACTGGTTACATGGAAGACAATTTTTCCATGGACTGAGGAGGCACGGGAAAGTGCAGTAAAACCTCACTGCTAATGTTAATCTGTATCTGCAGTCACTCCCCAGTACTAGCATCACCACCTCAGCTCCACCTCAGATCATCAGGCATTAGATTTTCATAAGGAGCATGCAACCTAGATCCCTCACATGTGAAATTCACAATAGAGTTTGCACTCTTATGAAAATCTAATGCCGCAGCTGATCTGACAGAAAGTGGAGCTCAGGCAGTAATGCTAGTGATGGGGAGTGGCTGCAAATACAGATGGAGCTTCACTCACTCCATTATTGGTCCATAGCCTATAGGTTGGGGACCCCTGGTATAAGCCAATTCTTTATAAATCCATTTATCTCTCTTCCTCTCTCTCTCTCTCTCTGAGTATATGTATATATTAGTTATAGAAAACAGCACATAATTGTCATGAGAAACAGCTTCATGTTCCCAGAGATCAACAGAGACAGAGAGACAGCAATATAAATAGATTTTCTAATGGTTCTGTTTTTTTCTGGAGAACGCTGACTAATACAAATCTGAACCAATATTTATTATAGCCTACCACGTATAAGGTACTGTGGTCAAACTGGCAATACAAAAAAGTATAATCATGGTTCCACTCTCAGGAGACCTTAAATCAGTTGAGGAAGCAGAATATTTACAAGGAAATTAAGCTAACACATTCACTAAGTGCTTAATAAGCAGGGCAGACAATTTTTACAGAAGTTTTCTAAAAGCAAGAGATCCCAGTATCCTGAGCAACATGGAAAAGGCTCATACAGAAGGACTAGGTTGGGCTTGAAGGAAGAACTAAACCTTATATAAGCGGGCTGTGGCAGAAGAGGAAGATGACATACACTCGCCAGGACCGAGGAATACTGCCACCTAAGGGTGACATTTGGTAGGACCTTAAGTTTTTCTAAAACCTCCAAAACCATTTGACTTTAACTACTGGACACTTCTGTTCGGTACAGCAACCTTTGGCAAATTCACCAACAGCTGACGCCCATTCTTTCTGATCAAGTTCATGCCACCAGGCAAAATATTGTAACAGCTTATGTCTTTACCAGAGAAATGACTTTGTCATATTTTTTGGAGAATACCTCCTTATACAGAACATCAAACACAACAGTGTCCATTTAGAGGTTAGCTATTCTACCAAAGACACAACACCTCCAGGAAGCCCAAAAGATCAGAAGCCAATGACTGGGTTATAACTCAAGCTCTGCTATTCATCAGCTACATGCTGCTTTGCCTGATCACTTAATACCTCTGTTTTCTCACTCATAAATGGAGATTATACATGCCTGCCGACTTAAAAGATTAGGTTGTTGTAAGACTCAAAGAAAAAGATGAAGGAAAATATTGCACAAATATTAAGTACTAAATATATATTGCCATCTTTAATCTTTAACTGAGTTCTTTTTTTCTTCATAATGTAAAGATACTGTTAGGAAATATCATTCTGAGTTGCTTATGATGAAGAGATGAAAACAATCCATTGGCAAAGTGAATATGGCTAAAAAGGTTATTCTGCAAGTTGAGAACGCCAACCAAATAAGGCAAACTAGGAAATAGGTGGCACAGTTCCAAAAGACTGAGGGAGCATATTCCAAATCATTTTATTGATGACAATTACCAGTTGATTATAGTTTTATGTATTTATAATTGATCCACATACGTCATTTTCTGCTAAGCAGTGACTCCTTTCCTTTTCTAGAAACAATCTCAAAGGAATCAAGGAAGACTTATGAATCACTTACTCCAAGATCCAACTTCTAATTGTAAGGGATTTATAATCAAGGTGAAGTAAAAGAATTGCACACATTAAACAAAAAGCAATTCGGGACAGGGAATAACTGAATGCCAAATTGTATACAGAACTGAAACTAATGACAATGATATAGACAATGAAACATATTTGAAACATCAACTGAAGGCCGGGCTCAGTGGCTCAGCCTGTAATCCCATGCTTTGGGAGGCCGAGGAAAGTGGATTGCCCAAGCCCGCGGGTTCAAGACCTGCCTGGGCAACTTGGCGAGACCTCATCTCTACAATAAATCAAAAAATTAGCCGGGCATGGTAGCGCGCGCCTGTAGTTCCGGCTACTTGGAAGGCTGAAGCGGAAGGATCGCTGGAGCCCAGCAGGTCGAGGCTGCGGTGGCCGGGAGAGGCCACTGCACTCCAGTCTGAGTGACAGAGTGAGACTCCAACTCAAAAAAAAAAAAAGAAAAATAGACTGTTATCCATGGGAAATAGCTAAGTAAAGGTGCTTAGAAGAGAAAAAAAGTTTTAGAAACTGGGAGAAAATGTGCAACTGAAAAGTCTAAAAGGGTAGAGAGAAGGGGGGGAAATTGCATTTGCAGTAAAATTCAACACTGGAGAAAGAAAACATTGCAGTATCTTACTGAAACTCAATTTCTAAATACTTTAAGGTTAACAAAACTCAGAACACCTTAATGCACTATCTGTATAAGCTGAATAATGAAGGCAGAAGGAAAAAAATCCCCAAGAGGCAATAAAAATGAAATCTGAGTACTTGGAAAAACATATTCAGAGGATCACTGAGGGCCTAACTTATTTGTTTGGTTAAGTTTTCATTTTATTCCTTTTCAGTGGAGGAAAATGTTCATTATAGCATGCAGCTAATTTTCCATCTTTTAACTTAATGTACTAAAACAGTTTTACATAAAAAATTTCATTTGTCAAATGCCAAACATCTGCACCCTTGATTACAGATCTGCTATTGAGACTCTGGTTTTCCAGGTACCATATGTCACAGCATTTCACTTCAGTTCAATCTTTGTTTATGCACACTCAGGTGCAAGTGCATGCACATAGGCACACAAGCAAAATGACATCTGGCACCCAGGAAAAGACAAGGTGTGGAAGGGTTGTGAAAAATTGCAACCAGACTTGTGCCTGAACATATAATAAGCTACACACACAACTGCTCACAGTTACAGACTATAATACTCTGTGGGGCCACAACTTAGAGCTTGTATAATACAAATATAAAAAAGATAAAAGGAGGCAAGAGGGAAAAAGATATTTTTAAAGGCATGTGTTAGTGTGTAATTATTCTATAAATAAAGATTAAAGTAGTAAAGCATAAGAAAAATAGATGTAACTTATTTGCCTCAAACAAAAATAAATTCTAGATAATGGTTTTAGCCAAATATATAACCCATCCCTGCTCCCTGGCTTCGCCACAGACCATATTTTCCCTCAAGATCATGGCTTTCCTGTCCCCGTTAATTTTCATTCCCAGTATGTGCTCCTCATTGTATTAATGAGTGCTTAATCTTTCTTCTCCAAATTTAAATGAGACAACCCAGCAAAGAACAATGGGCTGGAGTCAAGGGACCCAAGATACAGTCACAGCTTTTCTTCTAATTAGTTATCAACCTGGTGCAATTTACTGCACACCTGCCCCGTGTAATGCAACATTTTCTCATCTCCAAGTCTCAGTTTCCTGATCTGAAAGGTGAGGAGTTGAAAAGCCTGTTGCCTCTGAAGTTCCAGAAGGCTCCCACAGAGAAGGAGTAAAAGTCAATGGTTCTACTTCCACCTCTCATCTATCCCAACCTGCTCCAGATCTGAGGCGGCTGGAGGAGAAAGCCAAGAAAAGTGGTGCTGGGGCAAAAGATTCTGACTGAACTTCCACATACATAAGAACAAAAGTAAACTGATCCTCAGCTTTTGATTCAAAACGTGCTATGTGCTCAGAAGCATTCTGGGCATTCTGGAGGACATTTTAAAGGCATAAAATATGTTTCTTGTCATCACAGAACTTGTCTGTCTTCTTAGAACTTAATATCTAGTTAAAAGAAAACTAACATACAATAAGAAAAAGAACAAAGCAGACTCACACTGAAGTGATGAATGCTAGAGGGTCCTTGTAAACAAGGAAGGGTTTCATACAGATACAAATAGCTAACAAAGAGTTAATAGAAAAAGTAAGATTTTGCTAACTCAGCAAATATTTACTGAGTGAGTATTCAGTCTCAGGTACAAAAGCAAACACAATTCCCGCTCTCAGGGAGCTAACAGTCTAGTTGAAGACAGTCGTTAATAGGAGAGGTCCAGGCTGCCAGGTGAGAGACAAAAGAAAGAACCTGGTAAGAAAATTCAGAGGCAATGTCACAGAAGAAGTGGCACTCATGCTAAAATCAAAAGACAAAAAGGTGAAATACAGGTGAAACAGAAGAGACAAGGAAATATTGCAATCTGAGAATAACACATGTGAAGGCCCTTTGGCAATAATCCTTGGCAGGTATGAGAAACTGAACAGGAGGCAATGTGGCTAGCAGCACAAGACGATGCTTGAAAGAAAAGTCAGACCAGGCATGCAGGGCCTTGGGCAATGTCAGTCGTTTCATTTTGATGTACACGGTGGCATCTGTGTGGGGAAGTGAATAGAGCAAGACATGTGTGAATATAGGGAGATATTTAAGAGATTACTTTACAGGCCGGGCACAAAGTGATGACATGTTGGACGAGGATGGTGGCTGTGGGGGTGTAAGAGGTAAAGATAGTATATTAGCTGATATAACGGATATGGGAATGACAACGAGGGAGTGGTCAAGAATAGATCCTAGGTTTCTGATTTGTATATAGCAGATTGTTAGTGCCATTCACTGAGAAGGAAACCCAGAAAAGGGTGTTTGGAGAAGCAGAGAGTGTTAAGAAGAAAATGTTCTTGAGAGGTTAAATAAGATGAGAGCTTTTGGAGTTTAGAGGTGTGGACATTATTTGAGACCTGAGTCATTCTAGGTGGAGTGAGGGGTCAGGGTAACACATAAGAGTGGAACAAGGATCTGGAGATCAAGAAATAAAAAGAGGCCGGGCTCGGAGGCCCAGCCTATAACCCCAGCACTTTGGGAGGCCGAGGAAAGTAGATTGTCTGAGCCCACGGGTTCAAGACCAGCCGGGCAACTTGGCGAGACCTCATCTTTACAATAAATTTAAAAATTTTAGCAGGGCGTAGTAGCGCGTGCCTGTAGTTCCAGCTACTTGAAAGGTTGAGGCGGAAGGATCACCGGAGCCCAGCAGACCAAGGCTGCGCTGGCCGGGAGCAGCCACTGCACTCCAGTCTGGGTGACAGAGTGAGACTTCAACTCAAAAAAAAAAGAAACAAAGCCAGTCAATCATCACTCACCTGTCAGCATCTTCATGGCTCCTGTTAATAGCCACTGATATAACATACACAAACAAAATACACACACACACACACACACACCCCTCAGATCACTTACTAGAAAGTAAGACATGGGCTAAACTAACTCATTTCTTATGATATAAAAGCACAAAATGAGTTTCCTCTTTTATCTTCTTAATATCTCTTTCTTTCTCTCTCGTCCCCTCTCCGCCCCTTTCCCCTCCTCTCCTCTATAGCATTAACTCCCTATATGTATTTTATGCCTTTTTATTGATAACTAATGGCTACACATTGGTAAGTATCAACTCAAGAAATTTACCTTTATCTTCCTGTACAGAAAGTAGTCCACTGGAACACACTTGTAGCACTGCAACAGCTTTTACCTTGGTTTTTAACCCAGTGCCTGAGACTGAGGCCTTCATCACCCCACTATCAACCTTTCTGGCCTTCATCACCCCACTAGCAATCTCCACTAAACTGCAGCAACATTCTGCCAACAGAGGCAGGGCATCTGAAACACAGTGAGTTATTCTTTCCCCAAATAAGACTCTGCTTTCATTCTCTAGTGTATAGATGAATTGTTGTCCTGGCCTAGAGAACTAAAGTTTATCTCTCCTTGCTACTTAAAGCCATCATACTTTTTGCTCTCTGTTTATTCCAAATAGTTCAGGACTATCTATTCAACCTTCTTTTCAGGATGCTGACCCACATAGGTTTGGACACAAGAATACCATGAATGTGAGTTTTCTAATTATCTTGCATGTTGCAAAATCTGTCTTGCAACTAGAGTATGCTGAGTATTCCAAGTCAATGAGCGATTCCCCAGAAAAAAAATAAGTCAGAACCCTGCAAGAGTCTGCAGCTGACCTAACATTGCCAGAGGAACTAGTGACGTCTCATGATTCTCTTCTTGCTGTGGCTACCATAAGGTCAAATCTGATCACTAATCACAGAAACGATATTGACTACATCAATATTTAGTATGTTTTGTTTTCCTGAATTTGTTCTTGTTTTCTAATGCTAGATTTATATTTATCAGCACATACTCTTAGATAAGACATTCTATCCTCAAAGAGATGGGGAAATAAATATATTAATTAACCAGCTAATCACTATGTCTCCTCAGAGCAGGAGACCGCGCTCAACGCTATTGCTGAACTATGTCAGAGCACTCATTCTCTGTCACTGATCATGTAGAGATAAAGACATCTTCCAGTGTGAAGAGTCGCTGAGTGTGATTTGGGGACCACCAAGAAGGTTTTACTGTGAAAAAATTCCTTTTATTTACTGTTTGCATCTGAAATTCCATCACCTCTCTCTTAGGACTTTTAATGGCTTTTAGAATACAAGCGAACATATTTTGCCAGGCATTATGTTTGCCAGAGAAGGGGTGGGATGATGTGGTTTGGAGAGAGAGAGGAAGAAAGAAGCTGACAATGGAAAATGCAGTCTGAGCCTTTTCCCAATGTTCCTTGGGCCAGTCCTGTTGGAGTTACTTAGTCATCCAAGAACAATCCACAAATGAACAGGAAGCCAAAGGTAAAGCTCAAATGAGTAGGACCCTTTAGGGAAGGGAGGGCAAGTCAGATGTGCCTCCCTCAAGGTGCTTATAGTACATTTGGGAGCCACAAGAAATGTACAAAACTGATTTAAACCAAAGAAGATGATAACAAATCCTCTCAGTGCTAATCCCGGGGAGCTTGGCTTCTTATTAAACAGAGACTCCCTATTTCATATCTGTCCTTTCGTGGCATCTACATAAGGAGTTCAATTAAATATATGTCAATTAGAGTTCAATGAAATATAATTTCCTAACTAAAAGGATGAGGCTAACACTTATGTATAATGAGTCCTTTGTCAACCTGTGTTATAACCTTGAGGAACCTGTGATAGGCAGAATCATGTCCCTCCACAAAGATGTCTACATCCTACTTCTGAACCTGTGTTTGTTACTTTATAACACAAACGGGACACTGTAGGTGCTCTGAAGGAGAAAGACATTCTGATGGAAGGATTATTTTTAATGTAATAATCATTAAAGTAGGCCCAATCTATCATACGAGTACTTAAAAGTGGAGAATCTTTCCTAGCTGGATTAAAAAGATGAGAGGAAAAAAAGGAAGAAAGATTGGAAGCATAGGAAGGATTAGACTGTTGCTGCAGGCTTTGAAGGAGGAGGAAGGGACTGTGAGCCAAAGACTGCAAGCTCCCTCTGCAATGTGTAGTAAGTAAGGAAACAAGTTCTCCTCTAAAGACTTCAGAAAGAAACATTCCTGTTGATACCTTTAGTTTAGTGAGACCCGTGATGACCAGAAGATCTATAAGAAAATACATTTGTTTTAAGCCATTAAATTTTTGGCAATTTTTATAGCAGCAATGGAAAGCTATCTTGTTTTCCCTTCTATGTTGCCAACTGTAAAAAATAAGACAACTGTCTTTTAATTTTTATTTTAAATTGTTTCAGGCGCTAAGAGACAAATACTGGAAAAAGATTTTTAAAGGAAAGAATGGAGTAGGAAAAAATAGCATTTGAAATTTTTCTTCAATGCACCTTCTTTTCCTAAATTTTACAGAATCTAGTCAATTAGAAAATAAACCAGAAACCTAATATATCTTAACAGTTTCATGGCCTCCCCAGGTAATCAGATGCTATCTTTCATACTGATCATAATATAAAACCAGTTGAGTTATAGAGTCACATATCTCGTCAGTTCTTTAGCAAATGTAAGCCTCCCTTAGAAAAATACAGTAATGAAATATTCTCAAAGTCAGTATGCAGATCTCCAACTGCTAGGCAAGTTAATGAGATGCATAGCTAGGGATTTAGCATGCATCTCAAGCACTGGTTCTGCATAAGAAACACAGCTGATTCTGATCTCATCACCTTATCCATTTTTTACAGAAACATCTATCAGCAAAGAGAAGACACTCCATGTATTAAAAGTTTCCACATTCACCCTTAGCTATCAGAAGCAGGACAGCAGGCCATGTATTAGAGTTTGCAAACCTAATAAAATATTTTGCAAGTAACATATTTAATCAGTCAAACACTGATTATATTTGGTACACACAAAATACTGAAGCCCAGCCACAAAAAATGATTTGTCAACATTCCAGGAACAGCCTGTAAAAAAGAAAACTTTGGGATTTATATATTAGGTGGATTAAAAACTGAGCTTCCAGGTTAACATAACAGAAAATTACTTTGTGAATATGAACCAAAAAAATCTTAACCTCAGATAAAATGAAATAATCAAAGGGAGTTTACATATGTAATAAAAGAGTACAGATTTCAAAAATAATATTGAGTTTTCTTTTGTTTTGCTTTTTAAGCAGAGAAAGGACCAAGCAAGTGTCTGCATTCAAATCTTGGCTACACCACTAATTGTCTGCGTACCTTTGGGAAAGTTTCTTAATTTATTTACAACTCAGTTTCCTAAGCTGTAAAATGGCAATAAATGAGTACTGAACTCAGTACATTGTTGTGAGAATTAAAGGAGATAATAGCTACAAAATGTTTAGTACAATGTCTAAGCCATAGTAGGTTCTCAATAAATATTGATGATTATTTTCCTCAATTATGATCATCATGCTCATGATAGGATTCTATTCCATTGACTACAATTCATCAGGTCTGTTTCTGCCATGCCTTGGTCAATTTCCCAATAACCGCAGGGACAATTCAAAGGAAGAGACTTATTCAGACATTCCTTGTTAATTTAGTTAAGAATCATGGAAGAATTTCTTTGTTATATAACTGTTAGAAGCCACTACACAATTATAGATTCTAAATCCTGAGAAAAAGAGAAGAAAAACCAGAAAGATAATAAAAATGAACTTAAGAAAATTTCAGCCAGGCTCGGTGGCTCAGCCTGTAATCCCGCGCTTTGCGAGGCTGAGGTGAGTGGATTGCCTGAGCCCACAGGTTCGAGACCCACCTGGGCAACTTAGCGAGATCTCATCTCTACAATAAATCAAAAAATTAGCTGGGCATGGTAGCGCGCACCTGTAGTTCCAGCTACTTGGAAGGCTGAGGCGGAAGGATCGCCGGAGCCCAGCAGGTTGAGGCTGCGGTGGCCGGGAGCGGCCACTGCCCTCCAGTCTGGGCGAAAGTTAGACTCAAACTCAAAAAAAAAAAAAAAAAAAGAAAATTTCGCCCAGCAATAAATTGGTTAAAATGAGATCTTTGTGAAAAATTAAGAGCAAATGAGAATGTCATGAAAAGTAAAAATTAGGCCAGGTTTGAACTCTAAAGAAGTAAATGTGTGGAGATACAAGTTTAAACAATGAAAAAAAACTAAAAGATGTTACTGACAAAAGGCACAGAAGACCTGATAAAGCAAAAAGCAAGACATGGAGAGAAAAGGTTAACCAATCATTGTAAAGAGGCGGTCTTATGCTCTAACAATTTCCATAAAAACACGTATCATCTGCTTTCTGCTAACCAAAGCAAGTACCGTCTGTCACAAGAAAAAAGGAAATGAAACAGAAATTGAGGGAGAGAGTACTAAACTGTTCTCTAGCAGCTGGATGTCTTCAAATCACAACTTTAATGGCCCACATCGTAGAATAGTTGAGAAATTTCTGAATGTTAGCACTAAGAGCCCCATTCTCCTTGGTTATTCATTATCTCTTTGCCTTTATCTTTGAAAAATCATCTTATACAAGGATATCCTACAAGTTAATGCTCCTCTTCCAGATGATACAAATCTCTTCCACATTAAATAATCAACCAACTACCCAGAAACCATGTATTGCGCCTATCATTGTTCTAAATACTACGTGAGTCATAAAAGAAGTATAAAACAGGTGCTTATTGATAATACTGCCTTGTAATTAAACCCCAAACTTCTTCAAGGAAAAATCTCCATCAGTACACCATAAAATACATTATAATTCACTTGTTTAATTAGAAGAAACAATTTCATTAATAAAAAAAAAACAAAAAACTGCCGGGCACGGTGGCTCAAGGCTGTAATCCCAACATTTTGGGAGGCTGAGGCAAGAGGATTGCCTGAGCCCAGGGGCTCAAGACCAGCCTGGGTAACTTGGCGAGACCTTATCTCTACAACAAATCAAAAAATTAGCCGGGCATGGTGGTGTGTGCCTGTAGTTTCAGCTACTTGGAAGCCTGAGGCGGAAGGATCTCCTGAGACCAGCAGGTTGAGGCTGCGGTGGCCATGAGCATGCCACCGTATTCCAGCCTGGGCGACAGAGTGAGACTCCGACTCAAAAAAAAAAAAAGTCTAGCTAACTTTCTAGGGCAATTAAAGCATCAGAATTACCTGTGTTGCTTTTACAAATATTAGATTCTCCATTCCATCCACTGAATTATGATGCCTGGAGGTAGGAGTCTCCCTTTTAAACACGCTCCTTGGTAATGTTAGGTGCAGGGACACATGTGTCCTGGGTCTTCTACTAGCTCCTTCCAAGGGACACCCCCTTCCTTATTTTATTAAATGTGCTTATTAAGAGGCAGGGCTTAAAAGCAAAAGACTTGGAATCAGTGATCGCTAGAGTCAAAATCCTACAACAGAAGGTAACAGACAAATGGTCTCTCTTAGTCTTTGTTTCTTTATCTGTAAAATGGGGGAAATAATGCCTTTTTCACAAGTCAGCTTTGTTGTTCTTAGAACTAAATTACTCTGGGCATTTAAGATGCTTAAATAAGTGTTTGTCACTCATTCATGCTGCAGAGAAGAACCATTTGTTGTTGCCAAGGTGGCTGCAACACTAGCAGCAGCAGGAGACAGTCTCACTATAGGACTACAATAACTTCTAGAAGAAAAGGATGGCCCTTGGCTTCCGCATGTACACAAACAGCCTAAGAAATTCTTTGCTGAAATTAACTAATCTAAAGTGGGTTTGGTCGAGGCCAGTCTGGATGAGGTCTCAGTGTCACAGTCCCCATAACTCTGACCAATCAATTCACCCGGAGTGTTAGTGCACTGGTCTCTACATCATTTAGAGAAAAGGAAAGAGGACTGAACTTCCTCTTTATAACTCCCAAGTCATCCTTCAAATATGCCTAGTTACTTTCTCCTTTCTAGTGTAAATATGGTTCACCACCACCTCCCCTTCAGAGGGACTTGAAATTAGGGTGATGAGCCTTGAGCCATGATCCAGAGGCTCAGCCATCTCATTAAGTTCCTTATAGACAGTGCTCATGTAAAGTCTTATCAGTTCTATGCACACTGCAAAGCTCTGCCTTCCTAAAGTTTGCAACAGAGCAAGGAGATTCACAGTCAAAGTTGGACAGTGGCACGTATCACTGGGGGAAGGTTTTAAAAAGATGTGAAGGTTCTTCTAGAGTCCGCTGAGTTTGGAGCTAGAGCAGAGTCCGCACGTTGCCTGTATTTGAACTCCAAGGCAAAAGGTCATGGTAAACTCCTGCCAAATCTAGCAAGGAGACCACAGAGAGGTCATGGCCATTAAGCTCCAGCCAGAGAAGAGTGATAACTGAGACAGGGACCTGCTCCACCAAGTCCAGCTGCTGAGTTTGTCATTCTTAGAGTTTGTCATTGCAAGAATAATATCAGGACCATATGAATTTACCAATACTTGGCCATCTTCAGTTTATAAAAATGACACTTTCACATGGTTCATCTAATAACTCTTGTAACTTTTCTGTAAGTTTGATCTTTTTTTCTTTTTTGAGTTGTTGTCTCACTCTGTCACCCAGACTGGAGTGCCGTGGCACGCCCCCGGCCACCGCAGCCTCTCCCTGCTGGGCTCCAGTGATCCCTCCGCCTCAGCCTTCCAAGTAGCCAAAACTACAGGATTATTTCCCCCACTACTACCCTGTACCCCCATCCAGCCAACAGCTTTGTAGGAAACTGGGCAGAGAGGAGAGAGGGAGGAAGAGAATGCAGTCCCTGGGAGCAATTCCCAGCAGACTCACTCTACCGGGCCCAGAGAGCTCTGACCTACCACATGGGATGGAGTTTCAAGTTTCAAACTGATTATAAATGAATATCAAGTATAACAAAATTATCAGGAGGGACTGAGAAGCCACTAATTGGCAACTTTACATTTTCTTTCTTTCTTTTCCTCTATAAGTGTACTGGATAGGAAAGCTTAACAAGTCAAGCTGATATAAATTACTGGGAAAAAATGGTTCATATAAATACAGGACTTAGTAAAGACTGTCTAGTCATACCTACCACATTTGTCTTCTTTTTTTAATTTTTTTAATTTTTAATTTTTATTTTTATTTTTTTTGAGTTGGCGTCTCACTCCGTCGCCCAGACTGGAGTGCAGTGGCCACTCCCGGCCACCGCAGCCTCGACCTGCTGGGCTCCGGCGATCCTTCCGCCTCAGCCTTCCAAGTAGCTGGAACTACAGGTGCGCACTACCACGCCTGGCTAATTTTTTGATTTATTGTAGAGATGAGGTCTCGCCAGTTTGCCCAGGCAGGTCTCAAACCCGCGGGTTCAGGCAATCCACTCACCTCAGCCTCCCAAGGCGCAGGATTACAGGCTGAGCCACCGAGCCCGGCAATCTTCTTTTTAAAAAAAAAAAAAAATTTTGTCATTAAAAAGATCAGGCCCAGCTCAGTGGCCCAGTCTGTAATCCCAGCAGTTTGGGAGGTCGAGGTGAGTGGATTGCCTAAGCCCGCGGGTTCGAGACCTGCCCAGGCAACTTGGCGAGACCTCGTCTCCACAATAAATAAAAAAATCAGCCAGGCGTGGTAGCGCGCACCTGTAGTTCCAGCTACTTGGAAGGCTGAGGTGGAAGGATCGCCGGAGCCCAGGGGGGAAAGGCTGCGGTGACCGGGAGCGTGCCACTGCACTCCAGTCAGGGCGACAGAGTGAGACTCCAACTCAATGTCAATTGAGTTTTTTTGAGACACAACTCAAAAAAAAAAAAAAGATTAAACTTATAGAAAGGTTACAAGAGTTATTAGATGAACCATGTGAAAGTGTCATTTTTATAAACTGAAGATGGCCAAGTATTGGTAAATTCATATGATCCTGATATTATTCTTGCAATTTATCGGTTTGTTTTTTGAATGCAGTGAGTCTCATCCTTCACCTACATTCTCTAATAACTAACATTTTGTAACACTGACTTTTTTACTTCTTTCTTTCTCTCTTTCTCAAATAGATACAGATATAGCCACAGGTATAGGTATAGATATATATACAGATACAGATATATGGACAGTGCTGAAATTTTTGAAAGTTGCAACATCATTCAATTCAATTCAATTCAAGTATTTCAGTGTGTATTTTGTAAGAACAAGGACATTATCTTATATAATTACAATATAATTATCAAATTCAGGAATTTAACATTGATGTGCTACTGATATCTAATATACTGTCCATATTCAAATTCTTCCGATTATCCCAACAATGACTATCATTGCAATTTGCTGCAATCCAGGACCACATTTTTCATTTGTTCACCATGTCTTTTTTGTTCTCTTTAGTCCAGAAAGTTCCTCAGCCTTTGTTTTTCACTTATAATATCAGTGTTCTTAAAGAGCATAAGCCACTGTTTTATAGACTATTCCTCATCTTGGATTTATCTGAAGTTTTCTTATGCTTCCTTGCATTTGTGGCAAGATAACACAGGAGTGATGTTGTGTTCTTCTCAGGGCCTTATGTTAGAAGTCACGTGATGTTACTTTGTCCTGCTGTTGGGGATGATGATTTTGATCACTGGGTTAAGATTATGTCCTCTAGGTTATTCCACTGCATAAACTATCCCTTTCCCCTTGTAATTACTAAGTAATCTCTGAAGAAATTAGCTGCCATTTTATAAACAATTAAAAAAAATTTATTGAGCACCCACCCTATCTAGCAATATTTGAGATGCTAAGAATATCACAAAAATAAAACGGACACAAATCTCTTCTTCAACGATCCAGTAGAGGTGGGGAATACTGACAGTGAACAAATAATAAGGTATTGAGTATGCTATAAGGTAGTTGAAGAGGGTTTATGGAAGAATGAGTGCACTTCCATTTGAAATACAGTAGTCAGGGAAGGTCTCATTGAAGAATTGACATTACAGCAAAGACCTGAAGGGGTAAGGACCAGAATCACAGGGAAGGAGAGAGCTTTCCAGATTGAAGCCCTAGCAAATGCAAATGGCCTGAGGTGACTGGCATGTCTAAGACACCAAAGAGTCAGTATGGCTGGAGCATGCTAAACTGAGGGAAGTAATATATTTTTCAGAATTTTTTTTTTTTTTTACCACTGACCAAAACACTTCCTAAAACTTTAAAATAAAGGAGTTGGAGGGGAAGAAATGTATTGGCCAATATAATTTTGATGTCTGTTTTTTGTTTGTTTGTTTTGTTTGTTTGTTTGAGTTGCAGTCTCACTCTGTCACCCAGACTGGAGTGCAGTGGCCACTCCTGGCCACTGCAGCCTCAACCTGCTGGGCTCCAGCGATCCCTCCGCCTCCGCCTTCCAAGTAGCTGGAACTACAGGTGCACGCTACCACGCCCAGCTAATTTTTGATTTATTGTAGAGATGAGGTATCACCAAGTTGCCCAGGTGGGTCTCAAACCCCGAGGGGGGGTCAGGCAATCCACTCACCTCAGCCTCCCAAAGGGCTGGGCGGCTGAGCCACTGAGCCCAGCTAATTTTGATGTCAATAACAGTTCATTTCAGCCTCAAATGGATTGGCGGTGTAAGAGAGGTCCTCTACCCCTTGCCTCTGATTTCTTTTCCTGAGGTGGTGGCTCAGATCGCCATCCCAGGTCTCACTCTTCATGGCACCCAGGGAAAGTGAGTGACTCTTTCCCCACAGATTAAGGACAAGTCCTGGAAACAAAGTTTCCTGGACCTTACCAGGCTCCTGTCTTATCCCTAAGGATAGGTGCTAGGGATAAGAGGAAGGAAAGCCTGTTTGAACTAAAAGGTCTAGATCACAGATCTACCCTGACACCCCCAATCCCAGACAAAGGCACAGTGAGAGTGGGGGACAGTTCTCCAAAGATTCTCATTCTGAAGAAAGAAGATATAATGAGCAGGAAAAACAACAGATGTTCACTATGAGTGCATTTACATAATTATACTTTGTCTCCTCAAAAAAATAATAATCTTAACTTTTAAAGCCCCTCATAAATGGTAATCTGACTGAAGATTTTGCCCATGATGTATTTTTTTCAAGGACACTAGCTTGGATCCTTTTGTTCACAGTATTGACATTGGAGGATTGAGATGAAATAAGCAAAACAAAGTATTAAGCACACAGCTCCTCAGTGGGTTTTACATGACAAACATGGAGAAAGCTTTGAAAGAGTAAAGGCAGTGGTTTTAATGTTCATTAAATCTGCTTTCACCCAGGCATAAATACCTAATTCTCCACTGAGATGCCAGGATATTGAAAACATAAAAGTCTGATAGCACCTAAAATGACAATTCTCCTTTATAACAGCATAATTTTATTAGAGCTATAAGCAGCCAAATTCAGTCCCCTAAAAATCAACTTATTTGAAAGCCAATGGACATTGCTAAATGAAAAAAAAATTAGGAATGAGGAATCAGTGACATTTTATTATACCATTGGCCTTAACACTCATGTTAAACAATTTCACATAGAGGCTGAAGAACTAAATTAAAACATAAATTCTAGTTTAAGCTAAAAGAAGCAAGGGACTATAGTCATTTCCTAACCCATTTCAGGTTCTTTGTAACGCTGAACACAATTCTGCATTCTTTTCTAAGAAAAATCATATTATCTTTTAAAAACATATTTGAGGAGTAACACCAAAGAAAACCTTAGTATTTCAAAAAGTTCTATTCTTAAAGGGAATCATTCATACTGGCAGATTAATCTAGTTTTAGTCACCCAAATTAGATCTCATTAGCATGCTATTTAGGGGTGCTTTTGTTTTTGTTTTTTTCTTTTTTGGCTCAGATAAGAATGCAACAATAGAGGCTTTTATGTGCATCTTCACAAACAATGAGGAAAGTTAAAGATTTTCACTCCTAGAATCTACTCCAAATTCTCCTTCTCTCCTGCCTAAATGCAAACTGAGAGAATCAACTAGAACACCTTTACAATTAATAAGAGAGTAAAGCAATATGGCCATATATAAAATTTACTAACAATGATTATTTTCTTAATACACGAGCAAAATCCTATGAAAAGTAATGGAATAAAGATTTCTATTCACTATATGGAAAATTGAGTATTTGGGTATAATATTTATGAGAACTGTGCCAATCTTATTTTCAAAAGTTATAAACTTTTTTCAGCCATAGGGATACAGATGTAAAAACAAATTAACAAACACAACATTCATGTATATTCCCAATGGAAATGAAAATATGTGCAACCTTTCCGGAGGGCAAATGACATTACATATTAAGTCTTACAAATATATATACTGTTTAATCCAAGAAACCTTGTGTAAAAATCTATCCTAAGGAAATTATCAGAAATGTAATCAAGGATAAACGTTTTTTATTCCAGTGTTATTTATAATAGCAAAACAAACCAAAGCAAATTTTTCAAGAATAGAGAAGTGGTTAACTAAACTGTGTGTCATGGGATGGAACCCTATGAAAGCTATTAAAATCATAGTTTTCAAGAATATAAAACAGACTTAAAATAGTCTATTGATGACAACACTAAACTATGCAAACTATTTAAAAAGATTTATTCTGAGTCAAATGTGAGTGCCCTAGGCCCATGGCACAGCCCCAGGAAGTCCTGAGAACACGTCCCCAATATGGTTGAATTACAGCTTGGTTTTATACATTTTCAGGGATACAGAAGTTATAGGTAAAACATAAATCAATACATGTGGATTTACACTGATTGGTTCCAGAAAGGCAGGAAATCTCCAAGCAGGAGGCTTACAGGTCATAGATTAATTCAAAGATTTTTCTGATTGGCAATTGGCAGAAAAAGTTAAACTTTGAATTTGTTAGCTAAAGAATTTGAAATTAGTAAAAGAAATGCTTAAGTTAAGATAAGGGGGGGTTGAGGAAGCCAAGGTTATTGATATGTAGATGAAGGCTCTAAGTAGCAGGCTTCAGAGAGAATATGTGATAAATGTCCTAGAAAGTGTTCTCTATAGATGCAAATTTCCGCAAAAGACAGCTTTGCAGGTTTACTTCAAAATATGTCAAAGAAACATATTTGGGGTAAGGTATTTTTATTTCCTTTAGAGCCTGCTATTTGTCACATGATGCTAAGCCAGAGTCAGGCTGGAATTTGGTATTTTATTGCCACGGAATCTGTTTTATCAGTCTTATAATCTCTATTCTGACATTAATGCCGGTTCAGTTGTGTCCAAAATTTCACAAGAAAATGGGTACAAGTGACTGACATCCTTTTCGGTCTGAGCCTGAGATTTTGTTTGTTTCTCAGGTTTCCCTTGGCCCAGAAGGTATCTGTTCAGTCAGTTAAGAGAGGCTTAAAATTTTATTTTTGGTTTACAAACCGTAAACAATAGACTATTAAAGTATTATACCGGCCGGGCTCTGTGGCTCAGCCTGTAATCCCAGCACTTTGGAAGGCCGAGGTAAATGGATTGCCTGAGCCGGTGGGTTTGAAACCAGCCTGGGCAACTTGGGGAGACCACGTTTCTATAATTAAAAAAAAAATCAGCCGGGTGTGGTAGTGCACGCCTGCAGTTTCAGCAACTTGGAAGGCTGAGGTGGAAGGATCGCCTGAGCCCAGCAGGTTGACACTGGGGTGGCCATGAGTGTGCCACTGTACTCCAGCCTGGGCGACAGAGTGAGACTCCAACTTAAAAAATAAATAAACAAACAAACAAATAAATAAATAAAGCATGATACCAAATTGAAAAAGCAGAATATTCGTTCCATAAAATGCATGCATGTAATGGACACAACATTACCAGAGGATAGTGTCGCTTCTCAAATCCCCATAATGTAAGGACTCCTTCACATACAATCTGACTGAAAAAAATCTTAAAAAGCATGAGTCAGAGAAATGCTCTCTTCATGTTCCAATATCTCAAACCAACTTCTGACATCCCTCCCTGGATTCTCTCACCATGGAAAGAACTTCACTTTCAGCTGGGCAATCTTCCCTTCATCACTTTGGTTAGAATTTTCCTCTCTGTGATTCTGATGTACCCTGGATCTTCCAACTCAACTCACAACCTATCTTCTTTTCACCTATTTAAACAGTGTTGTCCAAATTTTGTCCATTTGCTTACCAAGTTCATGAAAATTATCAACTTTTATATTGTCTGTTACTCTATTTTGTCTTTATAGAAGCTCATGTTTTTATTTAAATATTTTAGTCTTATCCAATAAATCAGGGGTTTGATGTTCTAATTATTTTTTCTAATATGCCTTACAGTGAATACTTATCAAAGCAAAAAAAAAGTGCCTAATAAACAGCTATCTCATTATTATGGATTCTGATGGGAAACACAAGAAAAATGGCAGCTTAATAGATGTTGATAGGGGACCTAGGTATAGTTTAATACAGTCTATCAGCAGAGACAACATCATAATCCAAATCAGTGTCTCCTATAGCACCAGGGACCATGGAAGGTTGGAGGGATCTTCTGGAATTGGCTCAAAGTTGACCAACCTTTTGCCTGACTGGCCTACTGGCCTACTCAAGTCAATTGTCATTCTGGATCAGTGAATCCTATGCTGCTTCTCTCTATAATGCAAGCAGCAAAAGGCATTTATTTCGATAATAAAAGCAACATAGATATGCTTTCCTTTAAGTTTACTTTAGAACAAGAATCAGTAAGTGTTTATTGTAAAGAGCCAGAGAATAAATATTTTTTAATTCTTGGGGCATACTATCTGTCACAACTATTCAACTCTGTCATAGACAACAATCATAGACATAGATGATACATAAGTGAATAAGCATGGATGTGTTCCAATAAAACTTTATTCATGAACACCAAAATTTGAATGTGATGCAATTTCACATGTCAAGAAGTATTATTCTTCTTTTTATTTATTTTCAACTAACTAGAAGTATAAAAAAATTCTTAGCTTTAAGAGTCATACAAAAACAGGCAGTAGGCCATAGCTGGCCCATTAGACCATCAGCTTTGGCAATTTTGCTGCTGTATAAACAGATGTATAAACAGATGAAAGTGCTTGTAATTTTTTCCCTAAAGATTTATTTTCATATGCAAAAAAATGTACTAAGGCAATAAAAACATGAATCTGACCCAAAACCTTTTTTTTAAAAAAAGAAGAGTTTGGGGGGGATACAACATTAATATGGATACCTGATCTCAAATCAGGTGAAGTGAAGACCAAAGGGTGGCCCAAACTTTACTTGTATGATGACCACTTGTATATCTAATCCTGAATTATACCCTACATCTTTAAAATTAAAAAATAGTTTTAAGAAGAACTGTAAAAAAAGAATAAGAACTGTAATTGGTGTCATATAATTTCAAATACATAATTACTAACAAGTCCATTCTGAGGCTAATCTAAGTTACTGTATGAGCAGGGACCCCCCAAAAAACCCAAATTATCTTTTGGAAGGTGGCTTCTTGTAGTACAGAATTCTCCTACTAGGTAAGTGTTCTAGAAACCCACTGGCATCAGGGTACCAGCTAGCATTGATGTGAGAGGCTGTGTTCAGTTTCAGTGAATTTTTTTTTTTTAGATTTTTTCCTACCTGTTTGTTCATTTCATGATGGGTGACTTACAAGCACACCTGTCCATAACCCCTGAGGGTTCAGCAATTTTTGACCAAAAACAACATAACCCCATGCCCCACCTTCCCTGTTCACCCAATCTCATCCCAAGATACTTTTTGCTTGTTTTCCCAGACAAAAAAAGTCCTCCAAGGGAAACGTTTCACTGATTTGGAAGAGATAAAACAAAAAAACGATAGAAGCACTAAAAGGCATCAAAATTGGAGAGTTCAAAAATGATTTGGAGCAGTGGAAAAGCATTATGATAGGTGTATTGCATCAAACAGAGAATACTTTGAAGGTGAATGAAGCTTAAACATGTAAGAATAAATACAAAATTTTTAATAAATAAATTCCAGAGTTTTTTGTGTCCCCCTTCATACAATGAATAACAGAACGTTAACTTTTTTTTACTTTTTCTCATGAATAGACTTGTTTTCATTTTAAAGGTAAAGTTAGATATCTTCATCCAGGAGCTAAGCAATTTATGCAGTTCATGTAATGACTGTTCAATAATTACTCTAAGGGAATTTCAACTGAGTTCAAAGAGCAAGGAAAAAATAGAAGTCAAAGTTCCCAACTGTGGTTCAGGAGAGCTCATACAACAGAACACTGAGAAATGCTGAAAATCATGAGAGCCCAAATCAGAAACCTGAGGTCACCAGTCCCTGTGTAGTCATGATCAAGCTAAGAAAGCAAGTCACTGTGTTACTTTCCTGAGCCACAGTTCTTCACATGTAAAATGGGGATCACTTAATTCACAAACTTTTATGAGATTCAAAAGAGAAAAAGCCTTTGCAAACTGAGGAAAATAATATAAAAATAAATGAAATCTAAAAGAGAAATTCTGTTGCGTCAGAAGCAGAGAAATAACATGATCATCCCCATTAAGTAATATAACAAATAACATCAGCCGGTCTTGGTGGCTCAGCCTGTAATCCCACTCTTTGGGAGGCTGAGGTGAGTGGATTGCCTGAGCCCACGGGTTCAAGACCCGCCCGGGCAACTTGGCGAGACCTCATCTCTACAATAAATCAAAAAATCAGCCGGGCGTTGTAGCGCATGCCTGTAATTCTGGCTACTTGGAAGGCTGAGGCGGAAAGATCGCCGGAACCCAGCAGGCCGAGGCTGCGGTGACCTGGAGCAGCCACTGCACTCCAGTCTGGGTGACAGAGTGAGACTCCAACTCAAAAAAAAAAAAAAACAAATAACATCACTTTGAAGAACAAGGCCATCATTTCACACTGTGTTTCTGGGAACAACAAAAAAATCACTCTGAGAAACTGTATTGATTTGTGGAGCTCACTGAAAAAAATGACAACATAGCCCATAAATTGAATCATGGCATTTTCATAAATATTATTTTTAATTTTGTAGTTGAAGCTCAAAGTTGTGTGAGTTCAAACTTCAAATTAGGAGTTAAAAACCTTCAGCTGTCTCCAAACTAATATCAGTATAAACATAGGCAAGCCATTTGTCAATTCTGTATGTGTGTTTAACTCATCTCAAAGTGCAGGCGCTCCATTTTTCCTTCTCTTGGGAAATGAGAAGTATCCATCATTAACTCTGCTGCCAACATGGGCTTTGTAGTCACACTGTGGGGCTAATCCAAAGGGTTTGAATGCACAGCAGTGTCTGGTAAGGCACAGCAGGTCTGAGGTCAGGTTAAATGGCTTTAATTAAGAATAATAATAAAAAAGAAAGATTATTTGACACATAGGTCAATATTTTTCCTTCAAACCGATGTAGCCATGCTGGGAAAAAATCATTGCATATTCATCAAAAAGAAGCAAAAAGTATGAGGCTCAGAAAGGATATTAATTAAAAAGAAGAAAAATAATTAAACAGAAGAAAAATGTGATAAATAAGACATGCTTACTTTTATCCAATCAAGTTATTTTCTCCTGTAAATCAACTGATTTCAAAATAATTGGAAGAATTTAACTTACTATTGGCCAGAAGCCAACTGTTATTGTTCATTTTCATCACCAGATATATGTCAACAGATTTGCATTTGCCCAGCAATGACTGTTTATATAAACTTTCAAAAATAATGTGCTTTTAGAGCAAAGCTTACTATAGTTTATAAAACAATGGCATACCAAATTAGACTTGCATGTGAATCCTAGTACTGTTATTTATTTGTGGTATAACTTAGAATGCTCATGGTGGTGACATCAAAGTGAGGCAAGCCTGAGGCTGAATTCCACTCTGCTGTCTATTTGTATGTGACCTACTGTAAATTGTTTCAAGTTCTTCAACTTCAGTCTCTTCATCTAGTAAATGAACATATTGATGCCTACTTATTTAAATTGCTTCAATGAGTAATTAGGATAATGTATAGAAAGTATTTAGCATTATGCTGGCACATAAAGACTTCCCAATATTATTCATTTTCATTACTCTTTTGCTCAACTTCTGAGCTGTAGCTCACAACTACCTCTCCAAGGTCTTATCAGAATCATGTAAGCTAGAGAATAAAAACGTGCTTTCTATATTACAAAGATATCTTATTGTCAATTAGCAAGACTCAGGTCAACTTAGTACTGTACATTTTTTATATTCTTTTTAGATAATTCACTGAATATACCATTAAAATTTTTCATGACAATCATTATGCAAATAACATGGTAAGGTGTTAGCCAATTAAACAAAGGGAAAAAATGTCACCATTGGTAGACTGAAATCACTGAGTGTGTTCGAAGTGTGCTCCAGTAACCAGAGTGAGCTTTCAAATTATTGATATTTTAGAAACAAAGCTAGACATTATTTAGAATGAATTAATCACTTAAATATGATTCACAAGTTCCTAAGAAGTTTGAGAAATGTTGCTCTAATCAAGTAATTTACTTTCTATCACTTAATAATTCATTTTATGTTAATTTAGATTGGAGTTGGAATTAAAATCTTGACTGTAAAGCACAGTCTTGGAGGAATTTATTCTTCAGATAAGAGAATCCAAAATCCAATACCTACTGAGATAAGGCAGGTAACATCAATGAGTACAGAAGACAGCGGAAACTTGAAAAGCAGAGACGCTTCCAAAGAGGACAGCCACTACTGAGCACATGCTGATGTTCACCATGTGCAAATGAGGTCATTTGGAAACATTTCAACAGAAGCCAGAAATCATAATTCTTATGTAAAATATCCTAATGTGTAAATGACAGAAACTAACTCAAAAAGATTTTAAACACGATTCAAACCAAGACATGATTCAAATTATATCCGAACTCCCTAGATTCAGTCACTGAAATACATATTCCAAGTTTAATCCTAGTGTATGAATATCCTGTTCTCAAAATCAAATGTATTAACAATAATGATAAGCTAATGAACCAAAAGAGTGCTGAAAAAATGTTTCCAATAAATAAATAACTCTTACAAACTATGACCTTAATTTATATAATCTAAAGAAGTAACTCAGTGGACTGTGATTTAGTTAATAAACCATCCCAATAAGGCATCCTCTCTCTCATTTCTCTACTATTTCACTAGACAATTATTGACCTACCATGTACTGTGTAATTAGTCTAACACTTCAGGGTCCAAAAATGGGAAAAGTGCTACTCTCCCTACGTCGATCTAATGAGTTTGTAAATAAAATCCAAATTCTGACCCCCCAAAAAACAGACAGCTAGTCCAATAGGGAAAATCTCAAACTCCGGACCAGATTAGCTTAGCAGTGGGGATCACAGTGGAGAAGGCCACAAGAGCCCCCCATTTCAATATGCAGGACCTAGACCAATTCTTCTCAAGGAACTCTAGATGCAAATAAGACTTGCCAGGACTCTCTGCCACCAAGGGCCCACGGCTTCGCCAGCTTCTGTCAAGCTGACTGCCATTCATGCAAATTATTTTTAAAACCTTGCGTTGAGGGTTGGTGACCTGTCAACAGGATCCATCACTCCACATTTAGTGCAGGGGCACAAGTCAGGTGTGATACCCCCATGAAGGAACTCAAATAATCCATGCTGGGAGCACGACTAGCCCAAGGGTTACAACAATATCATCACACTGTATTCCTTTATCTTTCAAACAGGTTGGGCATTTTGCCAATGCCAGGTCCACAAGGAGCATGCCTTCAAGGAACAGACAATATTGACATAAGGAAGTAAAAACAGCATACAAATGAATTATAGCATACAGCGCCTAAGGACATAGCATGGAACATTCATGTGCAGAAACCACGGCACTAGCAGAAAGCCTGTAAGGGTAAAGCAACCTTTAGCAAAGAAACTCGTCGTAAGCACCATCCAACAACCAGCTTGATTAAGACATTTGCAGAGAAACCACACCATTTCCACAGCTCCAGAACATATGATGTATCCTTTATAGTTTCACTTTGCAGACAAGACATATCTTCAGAACACTTTTGCAGTGGGGAGAGGGAGATTAACTACAAGTTGCAGTCTGGGAACCAGCATAGGGAGCTATGACTCTTTCTTTTTACACTTAGTGACCACTTTTATAGTCGTATAGAGACGTTTTAAAAGAAATTTCACTTCTATCTGCTCACAGAAAGAAGCCTAAAACAAATGTCTTAGGTCTGTTTTCCATCTCCTCTGGCAAGAGCAATTTCTTTGAAAGACTACTCTCTGGAAAATTCAAAGTTCAGCTTAGCTCCTCTGAGGCTGCACTACTTTCCAGGAAAAGCTTTCATGGGCCATGAACTCAAGCAGCAGCACATGACAGCACAAGTGAAAACTGAAAGAGAAAGGCTTTTGTCACACTTCCCTTCCCGGCACGTTAACCACCCAGAGTCTCCTAAACTAAATCCAACCACTTCTTGCCCAGGTCACAGTCAGAACACACCCTGTCTTGAATTATATAAAGGCTTTTGGGAGGAGAAATTGCAAAAAAGGTCACCCCCTCTGAGCTGATGAATCACAAAACGAATGGCTTAGTTAAGTAGAATGTTCCTCGGGTAGTGCACAAACTATGAAACTGTGCTGCTGGTTGGCACTTTTCTCATTACTGTCATCACCATCACCCAAGTCCAAACACCAGAAGTTTTCACCCAGACTGCAGCAGTAGGCTCCTGGCTGGTCTTTGTGCATTTTCCCTCACTTCCACAGAGGATTCTCTTCACAAGAGCCTTAAAATTTTCAAGTCATATTATTCCCACCCTCCTAAAACTTTTAGTGTCATTCAGAATAAACCCTGACCAGAGTCCCCAGTTTTGCTATTCTTCAGGTGATCCATAATCCAGCAGTAGTGCTATCACTCAGGAGCTTATTAGAAATGCAGAATTTCAGATGGTGTGCCCAGACCTAGTGATCCAGAGTCTGTCTTGCAACAAGATTTCCAGGTGATGTCTAGGCACAATTAGCAAGATAGAGCTCCTATCCTCTCTCCGGCCTCATATCCTATTATCCTCACGTACTCAGTCCCAGTCCCTGGGCTCCTCACTTTCCTCAAACGTGGCAAGAACGATGCCATTTAGAGCATCTGCTCCGATGCTTCCCTCTGCCTGGAATATTCATCCCTCTAGCCATCTGCCTGGCTTATTTCCTCAGTACCTTCAGATCTCTGCCTATCATCTTCTTAGGAAGCCTTTCCCAAACCATTCCCACTCTCCCCTGCCAACTTGTATTCTCTAGACTTTGATTTGATCATGACATTTATCACTACTTTATATAGTGCATTATATTACATGATATGTTTATATGAAAAATTGCTCTCCCCTACAAACGGAAACTCTCTAACTGAAAAGACCTTGTCATTTATTTATTTCACTGCTCTATCCCCAAGGCCCAGCATATAGTAGGTATTCAATAAATATTTGATGAACAAGTGAATATATGAAACTAGTGCTTCTAATGAACAGTGGTTTAGGCAACTATCCAACCTGTTTTTATAGACCTTGAAATGATAACTGAGGCACTTCAGACTCCTGAAAGAAAATCAGCTGTAGTTGGTGAGTAACCGGGCAAATCTCCAGCATGAGGGTACAGATCTGTAAAAGACCAAATGACTCTAGGTAGCTTTAACTGTGGCCAGAAGGTATAGAATAGTTTAAATATAAAAATTACATGAGTTTAAATTTGGATATTTCCAGGGATGAAAAGAATCAGGAATTGCAAGTATTTTTTTTTTTTTTTTTTGAGTTGGAGTCTCACTCCGTCGCCCAGACTGGAGTGCAGAGGCACATTCCAGGCCACCGCAGCCTCGACCTGCTGGGCTCCGGCGATCCTTCCACCTCAGCCTTCCAAGCAGCTGGAACTACAGGTGCGCATTACCCCGCCCAGCTAATTTTTTATTTATTGTAGAGATGAGGTCTCGCCAAGTTGCCAGGGCGGGTCTCGAACCCGCGGGCTCGGGCAATCCACTCACCTCGGCCTCCCAAAGTGCTGAGATTACAGGCTGAGTCACTGAACCCGGTCAGGAATTCCAAGTATTAATGAGAACGTGGAGCAACAAGAACTCTCATTCATTGCCAGTGGGAAGGCAAAATGGAACAGCCACTTTGGAAGTCATACACCCAGGCAGTTAACCAACTGATGTGAAAACATATATACCACAAAACCCTGCACACAAAAATTTATAGTGCCTTTATTAATAACCACTAAAACCTAGAAGCAACCAAGATGTCCTTCAATAGGTGAAGGACACATACCTTTAATAACCAAATTTTAGTGCATCCATACAATGGGTGATACTACAAAGTGATGAAAAGAAACGAGCTGTAAGTTAGTGCAACCAACATGGATGAATCTTAAATGCATATTATTAAATGAAGGAAACCAGCCCAGGAAAGTTATATGCTATATTAGTTCATTTATATGACATTCTAAAGAAAGCAAAAATATAGAAAGAAAACAGAGCAGAGGTTGCAGAGGTCAGTAGAGAAAAAGCAAAAGATTTGAAAAATAAGGGAACCCAAGGGATGCTTAGGGCAGTGGGACTATTCTTAATAATACTGTAATGGTGTATATGGACACTGCACATTTACCAAAATGCATATGACTGTACAACACAAAGAGTGAGCTTTAATGCATGAAAAAGAAAATATAAAAGCAATCTGAAGGTGTGGTAACCCAGGATGGAATGGACAAAATAAACTATTACAAATGTAGACATAACCTCACTGTAAGGAGTAGGAAAAAAGAGGTATTGACCTCAGTAACTTTGGAAATAACCGGAAACTGTAAGACAAAAGACAAAAGGATCTACACATAAGCACTGTATCACATTGGTAATGGTGTTTATCATGGGAGTGCAAATTGTCAATTCTGAAAACCCTATATTGCATACCTAGATTAAACAAGCAAATAAATGGACGGCTTCTCACTACTGGAGAGGAAGATTACAGCAAAGCAAAGGGAGATGGCTAGAATATAACATCAGCTAACAGATTAGATTTGGAGCTATCAGTAAGAAGTCACATTTAGCTTAATATAGACTGTGTACACATACATATATTTCCTAGCTCTGCCCTCTGAGAGGGTCCAGAAGCTGTGGCACCACAGTAGCAAAGAGCATATCGTAGCCAATGCCCAGATTCTAGTTTATACTACTGCTGTCCAACAGAAAGAATCAGAGTTTTTTTTAGAGAAATGGCTGTTTCTAAGACTGGGCAGAAAATATACAAGATGAGCTAGAAACATCACATAGCGCCAGAAAGTAAGGAAATACTCAAAAACAAAATAATGGGGGTATGTCAAAGGAGTACAGGGGCCAACAAAAAGAACACTCAATGGCTGAAGGCGGAATGATGTATATAAAAGATAATGTACTATTGGCTAATAATCCAAAGTATATGATAAATATTTATGAGTCCATACTGATATAAATGAATGCTTGAGCAAATAAGTAAATAAGGGAGAAGAAAAGAAATCTCCTGTAAAGAAAAATTCCAAATATTTTATGTAAATATTCCTTGCCCAAAGGCGATGAAACATAACTTTTCACCCCTTAAGTTTGGGCTATACTTAGTGATTTGTCCAAACACCATGGTATAGAAAAGAGGGAAATAAAAAAGTAAGTTTACAATAGAGAAACCTGCCCAACACTACCCCAGGCATTTGTCAAGGTTAAAAGGTTAATATCAAAGGTGACAAGTCATACTGATAGTGTATACCCTTGATATGTTGTGTTGAAAAGAGCATTTTGTCTCTGTGGCCTTCCTCCCAAAAGCCCCAGTCTAATATGAGAAAAGAAATACGAGGCAAACCAAAACCAGGGAACATTCTACAAAATCCCTGACTATTAACTCTTTAAAACTGTCAAGACCATCAAACACTAAGAAAGTCTGAGAATCTATCACAATCCAGAGGAGCCTAGGGAGACATGAAGATTAAATGTAACATGGCATCCTGGAACAGAAAAAGGACATTAGGAACAATTAATGAAATCAGAATAAAATACAGAATTTAGTTAATAATACTAGATCAATATTTGCTCATTAGTTGTGATAAATGTACCATAGTGATACCAGATGTTACAATAGGGAAAACTGGGTGCTGAGCATATGGGAACTCTTTATACTATCTTTGTAGCTTTTCTGTAACTGTAAAACTATTCTAAAATGAAAAGTGTATTATCAGAAAAGAAAACGAGACTGACTACAATTTTTCAGTCCTCTTGCTATGTTGTATCATCTCTCATTATCACTTATTAAGTCTCCTAAGTGTACACACACTATACTTGGTAGTTTTTTTTTTTTTTTGAGTTGGAGTCTCACTCTGTTGCCCAGACTGGAGTGCAGTGGCATGCTCCCGGCCACCACAGCCTCGAGCCACTGGGCTCCGGCAATCCTTCCGCCTCAGCCTTCCAAGTAGCTGGAACTACAGGCGCACGCTACCACACCCGGCTAATTTTTGATTTATTGTAGAGATGAGGTCTCGCCAAGTTGTCCAGGTGGGTCTCGAACCCGCAGGCTCAGGCAATTCGCTCGCTTCGGCCTCCCAAAGTGCTGGGATCACAGGCTTAGCCACCAAGCCCAGCCTACTTGGTAGTTTTCATACATTCTCTTACTTAGTCCCACAACAGCCCTAGGAGCCAAGTGTTTTTCTCACATTTTACAAATGGAGAAATAGCAATTATATAAAGTGCCTAGATCCATGCAGCTAAGAACGGGACAGACGGAATTAAACCTGTGTTTTTCTGACTCCAGAGCCCAAACTCTTTCCAGTAAACCACTCTGATTTCCATGATATAATTCCTAAAAAGTCTAAAATACCATGGGCAAAAAAAGAATTTTTTTTAAACTCCACAATCCTGAATAAGTAGTAACTTTAGCATTATGGCCTATAAGAAAACAAGATTCGACTTTGGCGATACTTTGGCCAAGTTTTAGTCAGACATATATATTAGCATCCTGAATCTCCCTGGGGGCCTCCTGCCCTCTAAGAGAGCCCTAGCACTAAATGACAGCTGCAGTCCAAGGTTCTGGCAGAAACAGATGGCATACTCTAGCTGGGTAATATGAAGAGAGTTCAGTGAAGACATCATTTACAAAGTTGCTAGCTGGGTGTGGAGAAGCCACATGGAATATTCCACAAGGAATAATGCAGCACCCTGGAAAGTTACCCCTCCCCATCTTGAAGGGACCAGAGGACAAGACAGTTGCCAGAGGCTGAGAAAAAGAACCAGGTGAAGTCAGTCACCTTACAGGAGCCACAGACCCCACAGGGTAAAAGCCAGAGGAATTAAAGGCTCCAACTTTTACTCTTTCACTCCCACCCCCACAGCCCAATCAGAAACTAACCGGCAAAAGAGCCTGAAGACCACAGTCAATATAGTTGAGTCCTGGCACTCACAGAGGATAAACAAGATGGGAGAATGGATCAGAAGGGGCAAACGGTGACTCTTCAACAAATAATGGCAGTAGAATAACTGTTCCACCTTCACATAACTACAACTGATTCTGATTGTGTTGGACTTAGGAAGGTCCATTCTCCTGTGACCATTGTGGAATTATAGCAGTATCCATTCAGAGTCACAAAATAGATCACCCCTGCCATTCCATTGGTGGGTACACACACATGCTGGTTTAGTATGCTATGTTTTCCTTCTGATTCTAATTCAAATGAACATAAAAAGACTGAAGTATGGCCACTTATTTATCTAACTGCCACATATACAGGAGCCTATTCGACAGAAGTTATATCAGATGAAGGGAGCTGATAAGAGACAATCCGTGTCCGTTGATAAGTTCCTCCCATGAGCAATAGAAATAAGGACTGAGACTCTAAGTCCATCCAGGTTGCTAATACTGAGTGATCTTTCACAGAAACAAAGAACTGAGTATCACATGTTCTCACTCATAAGTGGACCTTGAACAACTATCGTAATACTATAAGAAAAGGA
>CAUYQG010172752.1:0-19068 GCA_963574415.1 Tarsius wallacei
CTTCCGCCTCAGCCTTCCAAGTAGCTGGAACTATAGGCACGCGCTACCACGCCCGGCTAATTTTTTTGATTTATTGTAGAGATGAGGTCTCACCAAGTTGCCCAGGCGGGTCTCGAACCCGTGGGCTCAGGCAATCCACTCATCTCAGCCTCCCAAGGTGCGGGATTACAGGCTGAGCCACCGAGCCCAGCAATTCTAATTGTGGACTTGCGAAAATCCAGACTTGGGATGAAGTTCACTTTTCCTTTGGTGGCTCAGCCTGTAATCCCACACTTTGTGAGGCTGAGGTGAGTGGATTGCCTGAGCCCACGGGTTTGAGACCCGCCTGGGCAACTTGGCAAGACCTCATCTCTACAACAAATAAAAAAAAATTAGTCAGGCGTGGCAGCACGCGCCTGTAGTTCTGGCTACTTGGAAGGCTGAGGCGGAAGGATCGCCAGAGCCCAGCAGGTCGAGGCTGCAGTGGCCGGGAGCCACCACTGTACTCCAGTCTGGGCGACAGAGTGAGACTCCAACTCTAAAAAAAAAAAAGTCAACCTGGAAAATTAATAGCAAGAATATGATTCCAGGCCTACTTAGAAATTTAAACCTTATCAAACACACCTTGGCAGACTTAATATAGGAACTATAGTTTTTCTCCCATTTTTATTCTAGATTCAGGGGGTACACATACATGTTTGTCACATGGACATATTGTGTTGTGGTGGGGATTGGGTCTTAGGTGGCCATTTCCCAGATAGCGACCATAGGTGTTTTCTGAACCCTAAACCCCGGCCCACCTTCCCCCGAACTGGTGTCCCAGTGTCTATTATTTCCATCTTTGTGGTCATTTAGCTCCTGCATATAAGTGAGAACATGCAGTGTTTGGTTTTTTGTGTCTGAGTCAGTTCATTTAGGATGATGATCCATATTGCTGCAAAAAACATGATTTCATTCTTCTTTATGGCTACACTTAAAGAATCACAATTTTTGCAAAATACTCCTTATTTTCTAAATAGCCCACAAAATATAAATCAGACTTCATCTCAAGTGAGTTTGAAGGTAGACTGTGTTCTTAGAAGAAGAAGTCATAGACGGTCCTTAGGTTCTTACCCCAACCTAGACAGTACAGCCCACTACATACCTAAGCTATACATAACTTCCATGACATTTTTAGAGCTGGAAAGTCACACAGAACCATTTAGCTTATTCTAACTATTTTACAAATAAGGACACTGAGAACCAGAGAGGCTGCAACTTTACATGCTACTTTACACACTATCCCTCACTCCCAACGTTTAGTCCTATTTGTGATTCGTGCTAGAAATGTAAAGTACAGTCATGCACTGCATAATGACGTTCTGTTCAACGATGAACTGAAGATATGGCAGTCGTTCCATCAGATTAGAATACGGTATTTTTACTGTACCTTTTCTATGTTTAGACATCTTTAGACACAGAAGTATGTACCACTGTGGCACACATGCCTACAGTACAACACGCAGCAAGGATATGTAGCCCAGGAGCAATCGGCTATGCCATGCAACCTGGGTGTGTAGACCATGTAGATTTGTGGAAGTCACTCTATGTTCACATAAAGACGAAATCACCTAATGATGCATTTCTCAGAGCATATGCCCTTGTCACTAAGTGATGCATGACAACACCATCTTCAATATAGCTTGTTTTTCACAATTCTATTGTAATCTATCCCCTTCTGAGCTCTGAATTATGTGCTAGACGGGTGCTAGCACATACTGCATCCTTCACACAAAACACACGTTCTAGTGACAATAGGTAGACGGGGGCCTACCTCCCTGGGCTATACAACCTCAGAGAGGATCTGGCAGACTCTCCTGAGGTAGGTCTACTTGCGTTTGAAGCCCTGCAAATCACTCTAGTCTATGCCTACCATGTTAACATTTCTGGCCTAGGTAGATCCTTACGATCAGACCTGCTTGGGTATCCTTCGTAGACCCACACCTGCCTCACTCACTCCAACCTCTAAGAGCCTTTGTAAATAAGGATACACACCAAAAAACCAACTGGAGAGCAGATGAAGGAGCCAACTTATCCAAACAGCCTTTTTAAAATGGCACGTTTGCAGTACACACAATGACTGAGAAATGGTAGAATGACCACTATGTGGGGTATTAGATATTTCTTCTTTCTCTCCACTGGAAATTGGAGGATTTGATACTGAGACCTCCGGTTAAGAAGGGAATAAGTAGTTTTATATCTAAGGGAGTTAAGAAAAGTCTGAGGTTTTAAAGAGAGCCTTTGATTCTTTTCTTGCTATTCCTCCTTTGAACTGGGGTAAGCTATTTTGGGGGAGCACTTCTGATACTCAGAGAAGAGAAAGTAAGGAACATATGCTTAGAGATGTAGGTTCAAAAAAAAAAAAATAGTGGTTTCTCCTCAGGTTTTCTAGTCCAGTTTATGAGGACAAAAATAAGCAAAGGATTACAGGTAGAAGCTGTATATTTCGGCTAGAGCTTTTCTCATGCTGTCACTTAGAAGCCTAAGAGGTGGGGCAAGAAGTGAGAAATGCCAATATTCTAAAGAAGAGCTGAACCCGCAGTCCTGATGGCATCTTCGGTAGAATACTAATGTTGAGTGGAAGAGCAAAGAATTATAGCAATTCACTTTCCGACTGAGCCCTGGCCCCTGCACACAAACCTCCTATTAAAATGGCAGATCTGGAAGTTGGCTCAGTTTACATCTCTGTACTCACAAGTTCTGGAGAAGTTTTCAGAAATGGGAACAGAGAACAAGTCTCCATATCAGTTTCCCATAGAACTACTTTTGTAGACTACCCAGAGACCTCCCAGGCCACTGATACCAACAAGGAAAAGAGCGGTCAGTGACTATGGATCTCAAGTTTTAACAGCTACATAGTCCTTTCAGATTTGCTGTTTTTTTAGGGAATGTCTTTCTAATTAACAGGCTTTAATTTGTTTTTCTGTTTTTTAAAAAACACTGTCAATTAAAATTGTTTGCTAGTTTTAGCAATTACAAACCTCATTTTCCTTCTGGTTCTCATTCCCAATCTTTCAAAACTATTTAACATTTGTCATTTGCTCTATAACAAATACTAAGAAACCTGGGAATAATAAAGTAAATGTCTTCATCTCAAAACTTTCTTTCTAAATGATTGGTAGATATGGGCATGACACAATGTAAAACTGTTAAGAACTCGTTTTTTTAAAAAAAAGTTTGAGCAACTGTTACTTTAAACTTTTGTCCTTGTACTCAAAAGAACTGTGTTGTTAAGCAAAGATAATTATAAGAAAATTATTCTTTAAAATGCTCTCAAAAGATTATGACTTCATGGTCTTCAAACAATAATTGGCAAACACGTTTCTTATTTTTTAAAAATAAAACAAATTATACTCTGAGAATTCACAAGCTTTGGATTTGACGAGATAATCTATTAATATGAAATGCTTAGCATCCTAAACTGTAGAGAAATGTAAGAACAGAGACAGACACAAAAACAAATTATAGGCAAACTTCTAGGCTCAAAGTAACTATTAAATGTACTAGAATTTTAGTAATATATTTTGATATCTCTCCCTCAGTGATACTAATCCAAATAAACCTAAAATATTTTAATTCAAAGATACCATCCTTTCATACCACTTCTCTACTATCTTTTCTGGCTCAAATTTAGTGGGCTTTTGTTTGTTTTTTGAGTCGCAATCGCACTCTGTTGCCCAGATTGGAGTGCAGTGGCATGATCATGATGGCTCGCTGCAGCCTCAGGTGATCCTTCCACCTCAGCATCCCCAATAGCTGGGACTACAGGCACGTGCCACTATGCTCAGCTAATTTTTATTTTTTAGTAGAGATGAAGTCTTGCAATGTTACTCAGGCTGGTCTTGAACTCCTGGGTTTGAGCGATTCTCCCACCTCAGCCTCCCAAAGTGCTGGGATTACAGGCATGAGCCACTGTGCCTGGCCCCAACTTTAGTTTTTAATTATATTTTATTGGAGGGATTCCGGTGTGTAACTTATCTTTAGGGAAGATTAACCCAAGAGTTCTTCATGTCAAATACCTTTATTTCTACCTCACTTCAGTCACTCTTACCTGGCCTCTGTATATTTGGAACTCAGATCTTGACTCACAGCTACCTCAGGATCATCTACCTCATTTACTTCTCATGTCCTTTGACCCTCTTTTGGCTACCCCAATCAGGAAGAAATCTGCCTGTACAACTGTCCCTGACTCTGCTTCTGGTTCCTTCTAAGGCCCAAAGCAGATCACTCCCACTACCACCAGGGAAGAAAAACCCTTAACTATCCATGAGGGCCAGGACACACAGAAGCAAAGACAATGAACATGAGGTCAAGGTGGGAAGGCTTAAGGGGACTGGTAGCAGGAGAAAAGGCAATAGTCAATATCTAGAAGGAACTGAGAACTGGTCAAATCCCACTGTCAGAATTCTGCCAACCAGAGGTACCACTTCCCTTTCACTCTAAACAAGGTCGAAGCTAGGAAAACAATCAGTTAGGTGATCATAAGTTATAAATAGTGAAGGCTGACTTAAAGACTTGAATCAAAAGATCTATGCTTTGAATTTATCAAGAACTATTTTTTAGGATAGGCACTGAGTCCTAGACACCAATCAAAAGATCTGGATCTTAGGTTCTAACTCTGCCATTTTCTAGGGTGCTATCTTAAGTAGTCAAACTCTAGGAGTCTCAGTTTCCTCATTTGCAAAATTGGTATAATACCTGCCTTACCTACTTCATGGCATTTTTGTACAAAAGAACTCTGAAACTTATAATGCATATACAAATATAAATGGTTATTTTGTTTTCTTTGTTTCCTAGTAACATTTCTCCTTTAAAAAAAGTTCACCTTGGCCGGGCTTGGTGGCTCAGCTTATAATCCCAGCACTTTGAGAGGTCGAGGTGAGTGGATTGCCTGACCCCACGGGGTGGAGACCAGCCCAGGCAACTTGGTGAGACCTCGTTTCTACAATAAATAAAATTAGCCGGGTATGGTAGCACACGCCTGTTGTTTTGGCTACTTGGAAGGCTGAGGTGGAAGGATCGCCTAAGCCCAGCAGGTTGACACTAGGGTGGCTGTGAGTATGCCACTACACTCTAGACTGGGCAACAGAGTAAGACTCCAAGTTCACCTTGAGGCTGGGCAGGCCAAAGTTTTGGATTCTCTTGTCACTTCCTACCCCAGTCAAGCTACATTAGATTACTATGTTCATTTTTTCATCCCATGCTTTGCGAACATCACTTCAAGCTAAAGAAATTTTTAGTGGTTCCCACAGCTCAAGCATGACCTTCTACCTAGTCTAATGTAACAAACTCCCAACCATTCTCCACTTTCACTTTTGTCTCTCTACAATCCATTGTCCACATAGGAAAAAAAAAACTCCCCAAAACACAAGTCATTTTATGTCATTCTCTTGCTTTAGTCAATGGCAACCCTGTACGTTTAAAATAACACCAAAATCTTTAACATGGCCTACAAAGCCCTGGTGATTCCATTCCTCACTATCTCTCCAACTTAATCTGTAACTATTTCCCCATCTTGTTATCTATACTCTACTCCCACTTGCCTACTTTATATTCCCTGAAGTGCTTTCCTGCCTCAGGGCCTTTGCACATACTCTTCTTTCTGCTGGAATGAACTTACCCCATGGACAGATCTTCACTTGACTGGCTCATTCTCATCACTGAGGTCTCAGTTCAAAGGTTACCTACTTATCCTGAGAAGTTACTTTTCATATCACCCTGCTTACTTCATTCCTGGTTGTTATCACGATGTATAATTTTCTTATTTATTTTGCTAACCATTTACTGTATATCACCCCAATCTGGAAGTAAACTTTTCTTTTTTGGACTTAAGAGTCTTATTCTGTCGTGCAGGCTGAAGTGCAGTGGCATGCTCATGACCACTGCAGCCTAGACCTGTTGAGCTCAGGTGATCCTTCCTCCTCAGCCTTCCAAGTAGCTGGAATTACAGGTACGCACCACCACACCTGGCTAGTTTTTTTATTTATTGTAGAGATGAGGTCTTGCCAAGTTGCCCAGGTTGGTCTTGAACCCCTGGACTCAGGCAATCCTCTCACTTCCACCTCCCAAAGTGCTGGGATTACAGGTGTGAGTCACTGCGCCCAGTGGAAGTAAACTCTTTACAGGCATGAATTTGATTTGTTCCACACTATCCACAGTGTACAGCATTATCTACTGCACACTAAATGCTTGATTTATACCTTTTGTTAAATGAGTGTATGGTCCAAATGTAAAAATATATATTCAAACAAGTATTTCAGTGAAGGCTGGAAGGTAGAATAAACACCTACAAGGTCCGACAATTAAGTTTGTGAACTCATCCTAGAAAAAGTACGTATCTCACTGCGGAATCTCAATCACTACAGTCACCTTCCAAGCACTCCCTTTGGGAAACTATGCACTGACACCAGCACCTAGTTCACCTGTCAAAGCAATTTTGGAACTCTTTTTCTGGAATGGTATCAGAGCTGTCGTCTTATTACCCTTCATGTCCTGAATGTCATCAAAATGTCTTACTTTCAATATTTATCTTTAGGCAAAGAAAAAAGTCACTGGGGGCCAGATCAGGTAAGTAGGGAGGATGTTCCAATACAGTTATTTGTTCCCTGGCTAAAAACTCCCTCACAGACAGTGCTGTGTGAACTGGTGCATGGTTGTGATATACAAGAGCTCCACTGGGACCATTTTTGCACACACTTTTCTCGTGTCAAGAGTTTCGGTTAAGTTTTTCCTAACTCTTTCTCTATTGAAGTTTATTGAGTCTGCTATGCTTCTCACAGTCAGTCAACAATTTTGTCACACAATTTGATGAATTTTTGCAGTCAGTTCTGCTCGTTACTAGTCGTCCTGACCTCTTTCCATCAGTGATACTTTCTCTTCCCTCAGATAAACATTTTATCTATGTGTACACTACTGTTTTCTTCATGGCATTATCCCCATAAACTTGGACTAACATGTCCCTGGTTTCACTTCCACTCTTGCCAAGTTTAACAAGAATGTCAGGCTGGCTCAGTGGCTCAGCCTGTAATCCCAGCACTTTGGGAGGCTGAGGTGAGTAGATTGCCTGAGCCTGCAGGTTTGAGACCAGCCCAGGCAACTTGGACAGACCTCATCTCTACAATAAACCAAAGATTATTAGCGAGACCTCATCTCTACAATAAATCAAAAACTTAGCTGGGTGTGGTGGCATGTGCCTGTAGTTCCAGCTTCTTGGAAGGCTGAGACGGAAGGATTGCCTGAGCCCAGCAGATCAAGGTCGCGGTGGCCATGAGCGTGCCACTCCTCTCCATCCTGGGTGACAGAGTGAGACTCCGACTCAAAAAAAAAAAAAAAAAAAAAAGATTTGCTGGGCATGGTAGCGTGTGCCTGTAGCTCTGGCTACTTGGAAGGCTAAGGTGGGAGGGATCGCCTGAGCCCAGCAAGTCGACGCTGGGATGGTTGTGAGCATGCCACTGCACTCCAGCCAGGGCGACGGAGTGAGACTCCAACTCAAAAACAAAACAAAACAAAACAAGAAAGTTAATGTCTGTTCGTTGCTCTAATTCAAACTCTGATATTCTCGTGATGGCACATAAAAACATGCAACAACAATAATGAACGCCACTCTGCCAGACACTGCCACACAACATGAATGTAGCAAGTTGTTCGTACAGTGCTGCCAACATAAGTGCATGGTGGCAAATTCGCAAACCTAATTCTCAGACCTAATAGATGGTGACAATAGAAATAAAGGCACTCACTGAAGGTGGCCAAAGAATATAACTAAAAATGTTTGGCCAAAAGTGGGATAGCAATAAAACTGATACCATGTTTTAAAAATAAAGCATGTTCAGCCAGTGCTTTGGGAGGCCGAGGTGAGAGGACTGCCTGAGTCCATGGGTTTGAGACCAGCCCGGGCAACTTGGCGAGACCTCATCTCTACAATAAATTTAAAAATTAGCCAGGTATGGTGGTACATACCTGTAGTTCCAGTTTCTTGTAAGGCTGAGGCTGAAGGATCACCTGAGCCCAGCAGGCCAAGTCTGTGGTGGCCGTAAGCGTGCCACTGCATTCCAGCCGGGGCAACACAGTGAGAATCTCAACTCAAAATAAATAAACAAATAAAATAAAATAAAATAAAATAAAATAAAATAAAGTGTGTTCATGTAACTACTTCCTGAATAACTTTTAAAATCTAAGAAATAAACATATTTAGAAATAATAAACTAACATTAGTTGGTACCTTCCATAAGCAGGCACTTACTAGACAGAAATGCAATATGAAAGCAAAATGATATGTCTGGGTATTTCAACACTTATTTTATATAATATGGAAACATTAGCATTAATACTGATTATTTTATTTTTAAAAATTCAGAATTAATGTTTTGACAAGTAAAGGTAAATGCTCAACATATCTCAAGTTAATAACATTTCAGAACATTAAAAAAACTCACATAAATTTACAAAAGTCTAAGTGTTAAGGACACACTGTCTCTCTAACGTAAGTTAGCAAAAAAAGTGAAGTGCTATTTTTAAATAAACTGTATAAATGAAGAGAATGTAAATAAATCACAAAACTTAAATAATCACAAAAAATTTTTCAAATGTGCAATTTTGCAAAAAAAAAGCATTACTAGCATCACAACTGAGTTATCAGCATTTTAAAAACTATTTTACATATTTTAAAATAGACTATTTTTAAGAGTTTTATGTTCATAGCATTACCGAGCAGAATATTTCCCATAACCCCTCCAGCCACAAATGTGCAAATTCTCCCTTCCAATCAACATTCCCTGCCAAAGGGTACATTTGTTAAAACTGATGAACTTACACTGACACATCATTACCACCCAGAGTTTACAGTTTACATTAGGGTTCACTCTCAGTGTTACACTTTCTGTGGGTTTGGACCAATCTATGACATGAATCCAACATTACAGTAGCATGCAGATTAGTTTCACTGCCCTAAAAATCTTCTATGCTCTGCCTATTTATCCCTCCTTCTCCCTAACCTCTGAATGACTGACATTTTTATTGTCTCTTTCAGGATGTCATATAACTGAAATAATACAGTATGTAGCCTTTTCAGATTGACTTCCTTCACTTAGTAATATGTATTGAGTTTCCTGTGTCTTTTCATAGCTTGACAGCTCATTTATCTTTAGCACTGAATAACGTTCCATTGTCTAGATATACCAGTTTATTTACCCACTCACCTACTAAAGGGCATCTCGCCAAATCTTGGCAATGATGAATACAGCTGCTATAAACACCCATGTGCAGGTTTTTGGGTAGATGTACATTTTTAACTTCTTGGGTAAATATCAAGGAGTAAGATTGCTGGATGGTAACAGTATGTATCGTTAATCTTTTAAGTAAATACCACATTGTCTTCCAAAGTGGCTGTACCATTTTGCACTCTCACCGGCAATTAATGACAGTTTCTGCTGATTTACCTCCTTGCCTGCTTTTGGTGTTGTCATTGTTCTGAATTTCAGCCATTCTAATAGTTGTGTAATGGAATCTCATTGTTTTAAATTGCATTTCCCTATGACATATGATGTGGAACATATTTTCATATGCTTATTTGCCATCTGTACATCCCTTTGGTGTGGTGTCTGTTAAGGTCTTTGGTTCATTTTTAACCAGGTTTTTCATTTTTTTAATGTTGAGTTTTAAGAATTCTCTTTTTATTTTGGATAACAGTACTTTGTCAGATAAGTCTTTTGTAAAATATTTTCTCCCAGACCGTGGTTTGTGTCTTTATTCTTTTTTTTTTTTTTTGGAGGAGGAGGAAGAGGAAGAGGAAGCAGTAGCAGCAGCAGCAGCAGCAGCCACTGCCACCGCCGCCATGACACTGGGCCTGTAGTCTCAGCTACTTGGGAGGCTGAGGCAAGAGGATCACTTGAGTCCAGAAGTTTGAGGTTACAGTGAGCTACGACCATATTGCTGTACTCCAGCCTGGGTGACAGAGCGAGACCCTGTCTATAAAAAAAATTAAAAAAAATTTTAACATGCGTATGTCCAGTTGTTCCATCATTTGTTGAAAAACTATCTTTGCTCCATTGTACTGCCTTTGTTTTTTGTCAAAGATCAGCTGACTATTTCAGATCACCTTCTGGGATTTCTATTCTGTTCCATCGATCTGTCTATACTTTCACCAATATCATATTGCCTTGATTACTATAGCTTTATAGTAAGTTGTGAAATTGGGTATTATCAGTCCTCCGATAATTTTGTTCTTCTCTTTTAATAATGTGTTGGCTTTTCTGGGTCTTTTGCCTTTCTACATAAACTTTACAATCGGTTTGTCAATATCCACAAAATAACTTGGGATTTTGATTGGAAATGCACCGAATCTATGGATCAAGATAGATGTGACATCCTGACAATATGAAGTCTTTCCATCCATGAGCCTGGAATATCTATCCACTTATTTATTCTTTGACTTCTTTTATCAGTTTTGTAGTTTGTCTCCTATAGGTCTTGCACATATTTTGCACATGTTAACCTTGTATCCTGCAACCCTGCTGTAACTGCTTACTAGTTCCAGGAGGTTTTTTGGTCAATTTACTCAGATTTTCTACATGAATATCATCATCTACAAACACAGTTTTATTTCTTTATCTGTAAATGGCATAATTTTAATTTTCTTATCTTGCCTTATTGCATTAGCTAGGCCTTCCAATACAATGTTGAAAAGCAGTGGTGAGAAAGGACAATTTTGCTTTATTCTGCATCTTAGTGGGAAAGCTTTGAGTTTCTTGCCATCAGACATAATGCTAGCTATAGGGTTTTTTGTAGATTTTTTAAAAAATCAAGTTGAGGGAGTTCCCTTTATCCCTAGTTTACTAAGTTTTTCTCATGAATGGGTTTGGATTTTGTTAAATGCTTTTTCTGCATCTAGTGCTATAGTCATTTGACTTTTTTCCTTTGGCCTATTGATGTGATGAATTACATTAACTGATTTTCAAATGTTGAACCAGCTGGGGATACTTGGGATAAATCCCAGTTGGTGGTGATGCTTAATTCTTTTTATATATTGTTGGATTTGTTGAGAATTTCTGCATTTAAGTTCATGAGACATACTGGTCTGTAGTTTTCCTTTCTTGTAATGTCTTTGTCTGGTTTGAGTGTTAGGGTACCACTGGTCTCATAGAATGAGTTAAATAGTATTTTCTCTGCTTCTATCCTCTGAAAGAGGTTGTAGAGAATTGGTATAACCTCTTCCTTAAATGTATGGTGGAATTCACCAGTGAACCCATCTGGGCCTGATGTGTTTTGGAAGGTTATTTTTTATTCAATTAACAAAAAATAGATATAGGCCTATTCAGATGGTCAATTTTGGAAAATTGTGTCTTTCAAGCAACTGGTCCATTTAACCTAGGTTATCAGATTAGTGGGCAGATTGTTGTTCATAGTACTCCTTTATTACCTTTTTAATGTCCATGGGATTCACAGTGATGCCCTCACTCACTTCTGATATTAGTAATTTATGTTCTCTCACTTCTTACTGTGGCTAGGGGCTTATTGATTTTATTGGTCTTTGCAGAACACTAACTTCTGGTTTTGTTGATTTTCTCTATTGACTTCTTGTTTTCAATTTTATTGATTTTCACTCAATTCTTATGTTTTTTCTTCTGCTTACATTAGATTAATTTGCTTTTCTTTTTCTGTTTTCATAAGGCAGATGAATGACTTCAAATCTTTCTTTTTTTCTAATATATGCATTTTAATGCTATAAATTTTCCTCTAAGCACTGCTTTTGCTGTATCCCACAATTTTGATAGGTTGTGCTTTTGTTTCCACTTAGTTAAAAATATTTATTAATTTCTCTAGAGATTTTTTTTCTTTGACCAGTGAATTATTTAGAAGTGTGTTGTTTAACCTCCAAGTATTTGGAGGATTTCATAGGATCTTTCTGTTATTGATTTTGAATTTAATTCCTTTGTGGTCTGAGATCAGAAATTGTACAATTTCTATTCTTTTTAAGTTGTTAAGGTATGTTTTATTCCTATCTTGGTGATGTTTCAGTGTAAGCTTGGGAAGTATATGTAGTCTGCTGTTCTAGATGAAGTAGTCTGTAGATGTTGATAATATCCAGTTGATTTATGGTATTGAGTTCAACTATGTTCTTGCTGATTTTCTACCTGCTGGATCTTTCCATTTCTAATACAGAGGTTTTGAAGTTTCCAACTAGAAAAGTAAATTCCTTTATTTTTCCTTGCAGTCATATCAGTTTTCTCCTCACATGGTTTAACACTCTGCTTAGGTGCATACACATTAAAGACTGTTATGTCTTCTTGAAGAATCAACCCCTTTATTATTATGCAATGCCCCTCTTTGTTACTGATATCTTTCTTTGCTCTGAAGTCTGTTCTATCTGAAATTAATATATAGCTACTCCTGCTTTTATAAACATTAAGCTGGCATGGTATATTTTTCTCAATCCATTTGCTTTCAATCTGTGTGTGTCATTAGCTTTAAAGTGGGTTTCTTGTAGACCCCAACATATATATAGTTGGGTCTTGTTTTTTGATCTACTTTGATAATCTCTGTCTTTTATTTGGTGTGTGTAGACTACGACATTTAAAATGGTTATTGATATAGGTGGGTTAATACCTATTATATTTGTTGTTCTTTTCTATTCATTCTCCTTGTCCTTTGTTCCTATTTTGTCTTCTTTTTCTGCCTTTTGTGATTTTAGTTGTGCATTTCATAAATTCTATTTTCTCTCCTTTCTTAGCATATCAATTATACTTTTTTTTTTTTTTTACTATTGTGAGTGTATTTTTTACACATTTTTCCAGCTGCTAGAAAAGCTCTCTCTATTAACTGGAAGTAACATATGGTACTATAATTCCTTATCTTCTGATCCTTACATCTTCAAATGTTCTCTCACTTTTTAATTACTTCTTTAGTTTTGTAGAAAATCCAATTTTGTTACTGATAATGAGCTTTAGCTTTTGTTTCAAAACATTTTTCTAATTTGTCATCTCTTAATTTCATCAGGGCTACCTGAATTGGTTTCAATACTGTCACTTTCAAACTTAGCTTATTTGAAAAGTCTCTGAAATATTTAGAATTATTTTTATAATAGAAGATCTGCTTTGACAATTTTTTTTCCTTCTCTTAAATTATGGAAATGCAGAATACTTTTTAAGAACATATATGCCAATTAGAAATTATAATAAAATGTATAATTCTCTACCCATGTCCCAAGATATAATATTTAGAATTTTTATTTTAAATAGACCAAACCCTCAGAAAGATATATTATCAAAAATACTTAAAAACAGCACTAAATACCAGAACATCAGAATGCTGAGAACCAGTACGGCAGTTACTGTTAGGCACCCTACATTTTAAATATAAACAGGCATACGTGGTCATGGCTACTACACTGAAAAATGTAGTTCTTACATTTAACACATATCTGTTTATATATGTTTGTTTTGGCTCTCTATTCTGTTCCTATAGTCTATGGGATACACAGCTGCCTCTAATACATACTGTCATCATTACTTTGGTTTTATAATAGTTCTTAATATTTTGTACAAGTCTCTCAGCCTTGATTTTCAAAAGCATCTTATCTATTAGTCATTTTCAATTCCATCTGAATGTTAAGGATTACTTTGTCACATATCACAGAAACTCTCTAAAATTTGTGTTTACTAAGCGAAGTCATCCCATCCTTAAACATGAATATCTGAGGTGCTTTGCTACCTTTTTTTTTTTTTTTTTTTTTTGAGACGGTGTCTCACTCCGTTGCCCAAGCTGGAGTGCAGTGGCACAATCAGGCTCACTGCAGCCTCGACCTGCTGGGCTCCGGCGATCCTTCCGCCTAAGCCTTCCAAGTAGCTGGAACTACAGGCGCGCGCTACCACGCCCGGCTAATTTTTGATTTATTGTAGAGAGGAGGTCTCACCAAGTTGCCCAGGCGGGTCTCGAACCCGCGGGCTCAGGCAATCCACTCACCTCAGCCTCCCAAGACGTGGGATCACAGGCTGAGCCACCAAGTCCGGCAGTTTATACTTTTTTCTAGTATAAATTATAAAAATCATAATCACTGAATTGAAACAGCTAAGGTAAATACTCTTAAATAAACACGGAAACCATTATTTTGATTCAGCCTTCTCGACTGACTGAGAAGACCATGAACTAAATTAACATTCTTTACTATTTGCCAAGGCCGAATATAATTAACATTTACTTTTTTTAATCTCAAAATATCTTTATGTCACCTTCGTTTCTAAAAAGTTTCATTAAGGTCTAACGTTTACAAAGTTGATTGTACAAATTTTGTTGTTGTTGTTGTTTGAGTCTCTGTCGCCCAGGCTGGAGTGCAGTGGCCCTGCTGGGCTCCGGCCATCCTTCCGCCTCAGCCTTCCAAGTACCCGGAACTACAGGGTGTGCTACCATGCCTGGCTAATTTTTGATGTATTGTAGAGAGGAGGTCTCACCAAGTTGCCCGGGTTGGTCTCGAATCCGTGGGTTCAGGCAATCCACTCGCCTTGTCCTCCCAAAGTGCTGGGATTACAGGCTGAGTCACCTAACCTGGCCTACTTTTTAAATTTATTGTAGAGTCGAGGTCTTGTCAAATTGTTCAGGCTGGTCTCAAACCCCTAGGCTCAGGTAATCCTCTTGCCTCTGCCTCCCTGAGTGCTGGGATTATAGGGGTGAGCCACCATGCCTGTTGGTAGAAAGCTTATATGCATAGCTTGAGGGTCAAAAAAAATGAATACACTCATTAACTCCCACCAAGGTCAAGATACAGAACCTCTCTTATGCCATCCCCAGTAAATATCCCCAAAGGCAGCCACTATTCTGACTTGAATCACCATTGATTAGTTTTGTGTTTTTTTTTTTTATTTCGTGCAAATGGTATATGATATATGCTCTGGTGTCTGACTTTTTCCATTTAACATGGTATCTGAGGGGCATCCTTCTATGGTTAGTGGCAGTATTCCATTGTGTGCAGAGGATTTGTATTTTCTTCTGCCATGTGCTTGGGTCACTACTAGTCTGGAACCCTCTGAAACCAAGTTTGAAATTCACATGTGTGGTTGTTGGATTTTGATTTCTGTCCCCATATCTCTTGCTATACTATCAAAACAGAGACCCTCGTTTTTTAGGATTGGCAAACATCCTCAGGGCAAAAGATAGCATATGTGCTCTTTTACCTTTAGGTATTTTCATTTTTGGTTCACATATCTTTGCTTGTCTTTGATGCTGTACAGATTCTGAAATATATTTTATTCAGATTTAAAGTTTTTATTCAGTGAAAAGGTGATAGTTGATCCAGATGACCAAATAAGCCCACCCTTTTCCAGCATTATTGAAAACAGGAAGTTCTTATGAGTTTTAATTTTTTTGCTATTTTATTTTTAATTTCTAAGGGCTTTTTTCCTGAATGTAATTTTAAAATAGCATCTTCTACTTCTATCTTGGAGCATTATCTCCTCTTATTTCTTTGTATGGATCAAAGGCAGGTATTTTTTGGGGGGAAAACTGGATATCCACATGCAGAAGGATGAAATTAGACCCTGAGCTCATACCATATACAAAAATAACTTAAAATGGATTGAAGACTTAAGCATGAGACTTGAAACTGTAAAGATACTAGAAGAAAACATATGGGAAAAGTCTTATGACATTGGTCTGGGCAAAGTTTTGGATATGACCCCATAAACACTGGCAACAAAAGCAAAAATAGACAAGTGGGGTAATGTTAAATGAAAAAACTGCACAGCAAGGGAAACAACAGAGTGATTCTTCTCCAAACTATGGAATGGGAGAATATTACAGTAATTCCCCTTTATTGTGAGTTTTGCTTTTTGTTGTCAATTGTGGTCTGATAATATTAAATGGAAAATTCTGGAAATAAACATTTGCTCAACTTTTATTACTGTTTATTTTTGTTCTATTTTATTATTAGTTATTAATCTCTTACTATGCTTAATCTACAAAATGAACTTTATCACAAGCACAGGAAAAAACACATTATATTCCTGTATAGGGTTTGATACTACCTGAGGTTTTAGCCATTCACTGTGGGTCTTAGAACGTATCCCCTGCGAGCAAGGGGGGACTGTTATATTTGCAAACTGTACATCTGATAAGGAGTTAATACCCAACATATGTAAGGAATTCAGACAATAGCAAGAAAACAAATAACCTGATTAAAAATGGACAGAGGATCTGAATAGACATGTATTAGTTCAGTTTGCATTGCTATGAGGGAATACCCGAGCCTGGGTAATTTATAAAGAAAAGAGGTTTATCTGACTCACAGTTCTGCCTGGTGCCTGCACCTGCTTGACTCCTGGTGAGACCTCAGGAAGCTTTTACTCAGGGTGGAAGGCAAGGGAAGATGGCATGCCACTTGAGGAAAGCCAAAGCAAGGGGGAGAAGGGAGGCACCAGGCTTTTTAAGCCACCAGCTTTCACATGAACTGACAGAGGAAGAGCTCACTCATTTCCCTGAGGACTGCACCAAGCCATTCTTGTGGGACCTGCCACCATGAACCAAACACTTTCCACTAGGCCCCAGCTACAGTCCTAGGGATCCCATTTCAACATGAGATTTGGAGGGGATAGCCATTCAGACTATATCAGACATTTCTCAAAAAAAGACAATATAAATAGCCAACATGTAAATGAAAAAATGCTCAGCATCACTGATGATCAGGGAAATGCAAATTAAAGCCACAATGAGATATCATCTCACACCTGTTAGAATGGCTTTTCTTTTTTGAAAAAGATAAGTGTTGATGAGGATGTGAAGGAAAGGAAAACCCTCATACACGGTTGGTGGGAATGTAAATTAGAACAGCCAATATGGAAAACAGTATGGAGGTTCCTAAGAAAATAAAAAATAGAACTGCCATATGGTCCAGCAGTCCCACTACTGGGTGTATATCCAAAGGATATGAAATCAGTATTGTGAAGAGATGTCTGCACTCCACTTTCATTGCCACGCTATTCACAATAGCCAGGATGTGGAATTGCTAAAGTTTGACTGTGTTCCCACCAAAATCCATGTTGAGACTTAATCACCAATGCAACAGTACAGATGGAATATTTCTTTTCTGAAATGGTTGGGACCTGAAGTGTTGTAGTATTTTTTTTTGGAATATTTGCATTGTATTTACCAGTTGAACATCCAAATCTGAAAAATCTGGAATGCTCCCATGAGTATTTCTTTTGAGCGTCATGTTGGTGTTCAAAAAGTTTTGAATTTTGGATTTGGGATTTTGGGGTTTGGGATGTTCAACCTTTACTAAGTGGTGAGGCCTCAGAAGGTGATCAGACCATGAAGACACTGCCTTCATGGAGGAAACTAGCGCCCTTATAAAAGGACTTGAGGGAGAGAGTTCATCCCTTCTATTCCTTTTTCTTTTTACTTTGCCATGTGAGGACCTATCAACAAGGCGCCATCTTGGAAACAGAGAGCCTCTCTCACCAGACATTGATTCTGCTGTTGCCTTGATTTTGGACTTCCCAATTTTCAGAACTGTGACAAATGTCTGTTCTCTATAAACTACTCAGTTTCAGGGTGTTTTTTTTTTTTTAGTATAAATGGACTAAGACAGGAATCAACCTAAGTATCCAGTAGATGACTGGATAAAGAAAAGTGTCATATGTGGAATTCTGTTTAGCTTTTTTTACAAAGAAGGAAATAATGTCATTTGCCATATAATGTGGGCGAACCTGAAGGACATCATGTTAAGTGAAATAAGCCAGGCACAGAAAGTCAAATACAAATGATCTCACTTATATGTAGAGTGTAGAAAAGTTGAACTTATAGGAACAGAGTTAAAATGGTGATTACCAGAGGATGGGGGCTGGGTGGAATGGGGAGATGTTTGTCAAAGGATATAAAATTTCAATTTCAGTTATATAGGAAGAGTAAGTTCAAGAGATCTAGTGTCACACCATGGTGGCTACAGTTAATAATACTATGTTGTATACTTGAAAATTGCTAAGAGTTGTATTCCCTAAATATATATAACTTTTACTTTTTTTATTTTAAATTAAAAAAATAGGCTTTGTTTTGTTATGTTTAGTTTTCTTACCCATACATGATATCTGTAACTTCCAAGTTGAATTTTGTCTTTGTCAGTTTTGGTTTCTGTCTTCCATGGTAGAGGTGTTCCTTAAATATTTTATGATTTCACGACCCTGGAAAGATGTCTGTCAAAATTAGGGCATACGGAGCTCTGGTATGCACTACCTATAAGCTTAGAGTTTGGACTGTTTGAGGTTTTTGATCCCTTCAAGGAATTTTGCTTGTTAGATAGCTCTGGAAGTGTTCAGCTCCTCTTCTTTTCTTTAAGACCTGTTGTGAAAGCTCAGCAGGTATGCATAATCTTTCCGAGATTCAGGCATTGAGATCACATATACCATTGCTGTCTATGGTGTTGGGAGCCACAGTTTGATTTTTCTTCTTTTTTTTTTTTTTAAGACAAGTACTTAAAAGTTTATTGTTTTTTTTTTTTTTTTTTTTTGAGACAGAGTCTTCATGATCATGGCTCACCTCAGCCTTGAACTCATGGGCTCAAGTGATCCTCCTGAGTAGCTGGGACTATAGGCCTGTGCCAACATACCTGGCTGTTTTTTCTGATTTTTGTAGAGATGAAGTCTCACTTTGTTGGTTTCAAACTCCAACTCTTGAACTCCTGGGCTCAAGCTGTCCTCCTGTCTTGGCCTCCCAAAGCACTGGGATTATAGGTGTAAGCCACCACAACCAGACTATTGTCTTATATAACAAGTTTGGAGATAGGCTGTCATTGGTATAGGTTATCATTGGTATAGGTTCATAAGCTCAACACTTTCAAGAATCAGCATCTGTACAGTTGTTTTGGACTTTCCTTCAGGGTTGCGTGGTGGTGGTTATGTCTCTCACCAGCATGTCTGTATTTAAGGTAAAAAAAAAAAAAAAGAAGCCGGGCTCGGTGGCTCAGCCTGTAATCCCGCGCCTTGGGAGGCTGAGGTGAGTGGATTGCCTGAGCCCGCGGGTTCGAGACCCGCCTGGGCAGGCGAAACCTCATCTCTACAATAAATCAAA
>CAUYQG010172755.1:0-10134 GCA_963574415.1 Tarsius wallacei
ATAGTAAGTGTCCTTAAAAGTTGCCAGGATGGCCAGGCATGGTGGCTCACGCCTATAATCCCAGCAATTTGGGAGGCCCAGGTGAGAGGACTGCCTAAGCCCACAGGTTCAAGACCAGCCTGGGCAACTTGGTGAGACCTCATCTCTACCATAAATCAAAAACTAGCCGGGTGTGGTAGCACGTGCCTGTAGTTCCAGCTACTTGGAAGACTGAGGCGGAAGGATCGCCGGAGCCCAGGGGTCGAGGCTGGGGTGGCCATGAGCGTGCCACTGCACTCCAGCCTGGGTGACAGAGTGAGACTCCAACTCAAAAAAAAAAAAGAAAGAAAGAAAGAAAGAAAAGAGATCAAATCCGATCTGAGGCCGAGGCTTTAAAACTGGACTATGGGCTGGGCGCAGTGGCTCAAGCCTATATAATCCCGTGCCTTTGGGAAGCTGAGGTGAGTGGATTGCCTGAGCCCACGGGGTCGAGACCTGCCTGGGCAACTTGGCGAGACCTCATCTCTACAATAAATTTAAAAAAATCAGCCGGGCGTGGTAGCGCGCGCCTGTAATTCCCGTACTTGGAAGGCTGAGGTGGAAGGATCGCCCGAGCCCAGCAGGTCGAGGCTGCGGTGGTCGGGAACGTGCCACTGCACTCCAGTCTGGGCAACAGTGAGACTCCAACTCAAAAAAAAAAAAAAAAATTAGCTGGGCGTGGTAGCACGTGCCTGTAGTTCTGGCTACTTGGAAGGCGGAGGCAGAGGGATCACTGGAGCCCAGCAGGTTGAGGCTGCGGTGGCCGGGAGCGTGCCACTGCACTTCAGCCTGAGTGACAAGAGTGAGACTCCAACTCAAAAAAAAAAAGAAAATAACATATGAAGTCCGACTATATACATAATTGTGTATCATGATGTTTCATTTAATAATTAAACACAACAATTTTATCTTCATCTTTAAAAATCTTCATAAATATCATTTATAGTGGTTTCAGATTCCCATTTTATAGACATGCTAATTTTTTTTTAAACTATTGCCCTCTTATAGGACATTGGTGTCATTTTCCAATTTTAAGATTTGAATTAAAATATCCATTTGTTCCCTTGAATGTGATTATTATGATCATTATTGTTAAGTAGCCACTGCTTTCTGGACAAAGAGATTCTGCCTACTTAGTATTTCATTAGAAGACAGTTTGAGGTATTGATAAGCCAGCTGGGAGTTACCATCATGTATGTTTACTAAGCTGGCAGCGTTACACGTTTTATGCTTCTAGCGTTTGCCAATCTGTGCAAAGCTGATGGTATAGTCCTACAGGAAATAACACGTCCTTTCCTCCTAAAACACAGGCACTACAAGGACAGGAATTCTTTTTTTCAGTCTCTGCTGTCTGCCTATCACCTAGAACAGGGCTCAGCACAGGGTAGGCACCCAACACATGCTTTTAAAAATGTAAGTAAGTAAGTGAATATAGTTTCAAGCAGGAGTGGGACATAATTACTCCTTAACTTCGTTCCGTTTTTGCAGAGTGGCTTATGGGAACCATGGAGATAGTAGATGGTTAGCGCAAGCATAGAGATGATAAGAGAAACGATGAAAGGAGACAAGGCCTGCCAAGAGGGAAGAGGGTGCTTCGGTGTTCAAATATCTGAACAAACATCAGTGTGCTCCTGTAGCTTTTATCTTATTAAGATTGAAATTCACTCATCAAATCTAAAAGCCAATCCCGCGCCTTGGGAGGCTGAGGTGAGTGGATTGCCTGAGCCCGTGGGTTCGAGACCCACCTGGGCAGGTGAAACCTCATCTCTACAATAAATCAAAAAAATCAGCCGGGCGTGGTAGCGCACGCCTGTAATTCCGGCTACTCGGAAGGATCGCCGGAGCCCAACAGGTCGAGGCTGCGGTGGCCAGGAACGGCCACGGCACCCCGGTCTGGGCGATCGAGTGGGACTCAAACTCAAAAAAAAAAAAGATCATTTTCCTTGCTGTATTATTTTACTTACTGTCTCCTTTTATATTCACAACTAATAATCTAAAACTTGCTATTTATCTCTATGCTACAAAGTATAGTTACCAAACCATTTAATCAAATTTCCATTTAAGAAAGGAGAAACAGTATGGGAGATCTGACAGAAGCTTGGATTAAAAAAACGTATCTAATTCCTGCCTTTGCCATTAACTAAACGTGTAAACTTAAGAGCAAATCACACAAGACTTCTAGGTCACTTGTCTCATTGGTAAAACGAGGTAGCTGATGAAAGAATCCTTAAGACACCTTAAGGTTATTCTCATTAAAAAAACTGAAAGACAGCTGACAGGCAAAATCACTGACTTTAGTTTATTCTATTCCTTGATTTCTTCTTTGCCACAAACAAATTAGCAACAACATCTTAAATTTAAAATTAACAAAACTGAAGACAGACTCAGTATTATTTGCTTAATCTGTTACACTGGCGTATAAAATCATTCAGGTTAATAGGAAGAAAGTAAACATCACACATTTCATTCAAACAACTATAAAAAGTTCTATAATTTATTCCAAGCTTTAGACTGAACACACACACATTCTCCTTCCTGTATGGCATTTTTAACACTAGTAATCGCTTTCCCTTACTGAAATATTTTCATTCTGTTGCTTCCTAAATATAACTGTATATGGGTTCTCTTCTATTTCCTTAAGTCTCTCCTTGGAACTCTGCTCAAGCTATAAAATGTTAATGTTTCCCAAAGTGCCAACCCTAGACCTCTTCTCCCTGGGGGATCTCATTCAGTTCCACTTCACATACTGATAATGCCCACACCTTTAACACCATTTCAACCTGGCCTCTATACTCAAGACAAACCTTATGTCACTGAATCTGAGACACATTTTTTTCATATGTTAAAATCTCTGAAATTAGAATGTTCCATATAATCAATGGTGATATGAATAAGTTTTAGAAACATATTCACCAAGAGATTTCATTTACTTTTTTTAACATATTTATGCAGAAGTGTAATAAGTGAGTTTTAAAAATCTATATGTAAATATAAAAAGATATATAAGAGCTCTTTAAATAAATAAAAAATAAAAGTTCTAAGTATAAGAATGTACTCATCAGTTGTAAGCATTTTTTCTTAGTATGTGATATTACAATATGTCTTTAGATTTAATGGAATAGGGTACATTTATGAGTTTCAAACTAATATACCCAAAAATCAATGCACCAAGAAAAATTTGTTTAAAATCAATTTACTTCCTAATCAATCTAAATCAAATTAGTTTTAAAATAAGAATTTTAAAAACAAATTTTCTAAAGGCACTTACAGCTTGGTTTACCTTATATTAAATTTACTTTATGATCTATCAAAAAAATTTAAACCAATATATTATAGGTATTTTTGCTTATTTTAGTAAAAAACTATTACTATTATTTTTCAAATTTAAGAAAGAATTTTTATCTGTAGTACTAACCTATTTTATTTACTTCTAGATGCCTTAAAATTTTTTATACAGCCCATTTAAGAAAATTTCATCACAAATTTATTTTTTCTAGCTATAAATGCCTATCAACTCTCATTTCTGCATATTAAAAAAAACTGTCTAGGCCAATCCTTTAAATTACTCTTGCTTTTTGCTTTGTTAAACTATACACCTTTATTAACAAAGCACATATATACCATTCATTTTTATTTAGTTAAGTGATGGTATTTTGAAAGTAAAAATGATAAATGCTTCCAAATTTTACTACTATACTTTATTTTTCAAGATATCAATTCATATGATATGCTGTTACTAAGAAACAAAAAATGATTTATACATTGTATCACTGTGTGAGACTGGAGGTAAAGAAAATGAGTTGTTTCTAATATATTAAATTGAGTTGTCTATGGGGCATTCATATGGAGATGTCTGTAGGTAACTACAATATAGGTGTTGGGCTTAGACGAGAAATCCAGACATACTGGTTTTCTGTTAATACTAAACCTCCCTGCAATTAGCAAAAAGTCAAATACAAACACAGCTTCTGAAAAAGAAAATGGATCAAAAGTACAGGAATTAGATACACAGAACGTTTTAAGCTGCAAGTTCTAATTGCAGGACTACAAAACTAGTTCCTTATAACTTGAGATCAGTGGAACATCTGATATCCCAAGTGGCTATAAATTAAATGGTGTGATTTGGTAGTACAATTAAAGCAAACATCTGGAGTACTTGTTCCTTTGGCCAATCACCAATAATTCCTGCCAAATGAAAATATAAAAGAATTTTTCAAAAGACAACTTTATAATGAAAATGAAAGGAACCAATATGGCTCATTTGACAGACATAAGACAAACAACTGAATTCCCACCACCCACACCTAAAAATGGGTCCTTACAATATGTATAAAATGTGTTTTTTAATCAAGTCCTTGCAGTTCTTATGTTCTCCCATACCTGTGTCGTCCAAACTCAAAACACTGGCCTTACTTGAGTTCTCCAATGAGAAAGCATAAGCAGATGTATGATCTTGACCTGTAAGCGTGAGATGATCATTAGAGAAATGATGACCTAGAATACCAAACAAACTAGCAATCTGAAGGGGCATTTACAGATCTAGGGCAAGGTTCTCAAAATTCAGTATACATTCAGAATTGCTTGAGTTCCTGCAGACACGCACATTCCTGGACCCATTCTCATTGTCTCTAATCCAGCATGGCTAGAATGGCATCACATTTTGGGAAACCACTCTATCCAATCCTCCTATTTTCCTCCAGGTAAGGGCTCTACAGAGATGATCACAATCCTCATTAACAACATTATGATGAAGATTACTGCAGGGCACAGATGATCAGGCAGACGGCAGATGTTAGAACAGGGATCCTACCTCATGCTGGTGACCCACACCACCCTCACACCTGTCAAAGGTGCTTACAAGACAGCGTTGACAGGCCTAGAAAGATGAAGATGCCGAGTGCCATGAAAGATTGCTGCAGCTGACTTATCTGTAAAGGCTTAAAGTAAGAGCAGGTACTTGACCTGGGGCCTTGAAGAATGAATTCAGCTTAAACAAGGCTAGCAAGGAAGGCAAAGAAGCCTGCAAAGAAGAGCACAAAAAAATCACAAAGGCAGAAAAGAGAAGAGTCTGAATGAACAGTGAACTGTATTTGTGTAGCCTGGAAACACAAATTAAAACCTTGAAAGTCAGATTGAGTTTGGACTAAAGAACTGAAATATATATTTAAATTCACTTTGGTTAACAATAAACATTTCACTTGCTATATAAATTGAATGTGACTTAGAACCATTTTTACCAGCTCCATTTTACATTGATATCATATTTGTTAAAAACAAATAAACATTCTAATCTCATTGCTGTTAGCAGAGAGACACACATGTTTATACACATATATACAGGTGTACACATGCACATATATATGTATATTACACACACACACACACCCCTTGAGACATCTGCTGACAATAGGAAGATTAGTATATGTATCTACATATGTACATATCATGATATAAATTACATAATATTTGCTCTATCTCTATAACCTAGCTATTGCAGTGTTATAACAGTGCTACAAAATGAAGCTGATGGTTATAAGGTAGATGCATGTTGAAAAGGGTTTAGGCTTGGGTGTCTTTTAAATTCCTATGTAGCCTACTTAAACATTCTGATGAAATAAATGTACTTCCTTCTGCTACGTTAAAAAGAAAATAGACATTTAAGGATAAAATGATTTCACTTTCTCTTAAATCAGTCTTAAGAAGAAATAGTTATATTTGGCTAAATACTGTCCAAAACTTATCAAAAGCTCAATTGCTATAAACTGGTAATTATCTAATTTCCAATGCCATAATCCAAAAGGAAAATCTCAAATAACACCACAGCTAAATTGTTATTTATGAAAGTATGAAATCAAGCCTGGTCACTTAATTAATTCAAGAGCTTACCTGGCAAAGTATATCAGTTCAGATGTCAGACAGTAGACTTCTTTTAGCTAATAAGCAATTAATCATCCTTACCCAGGTATCAAAACACTGTTATCATATTTTTCACAGCTTTTAAAAAAAACAGGAGTTAACACTTTGAGAACAAAAATGTCTTGAACATTTCCAGAGAAACAAAATCAGAAAAATGCAAAAACTGGATAAAACAGAGTTTGGACACTTCTAAGTGGCAAACATTTAAAGTCCAGCAATACAAAGAAATAAAACAACCTCAATAAAAATAAATCAGCCTCAACTCCATCTATTTCCCCAGGCCCCTCGCTCATCTCAGGGACAACCACTATCACAGATTTTGTTTTGAACTTTCTCATCTGATGGCTATACAACGACACATTATACAGATGCTCCTCAACTTATGATAGGGTTGTGTCCTATAAACTCATCGTAAGTTGAAAATCTTAAGTCGAAAATGCATTTAATACACCCAATCTACCGAGCACAACACTTAAATGATCTTACACAAAGCCTATTTTATAATATAACTATATAGAATTTTGAAGCAAAATTCAAAGTATTGTTTCTACTGAGTGTATATTGCTTTCATACCATCTTATTAAATGAAAAATCATGAAGTCAAACCACTGTTAAGTTGGGGGAACATCTATAAATCATACTGTCAATCCTTTAGTAGGACTTCTTGTGTCCATTTACAGGAACTTCTCGAACGTTCTCAGAAGCGGACTGGCTAGGTCAAAGACAGAGTCAGCCACAATTTGATTGTATTAACAAATGACTTTCCCAGGGACTGGGACAGTCTGCATTCCCACCAACCTGGTACAAAGGCTGCTGCCTCCTTTTATTTGCTAGTATTGGTATTGTTCATTATTTCAATTCTGTTAGAGAACTTCAGTAGATTAAAGACAAACTAGAGAAAGGAATTGTTTATGATAAGTTATAAACCTGTAAACTTTTTAAATGTATTGTAAATTAAATGTTAAAAAAGTAAGGGAGATATGACTATCATACCCTGCCTCAGAATGAACAACGGTAAAGATTCAAAGCAAAGGAGAAGAACACGAAGAAGTCAAAGAACAGTGGACCCAAAACAAACTTCTGAACAAGACAAGATTTTTAAAAAGTCAGTGAATATGAACATTTAATTCAACAGAAATACTTCATTTATAAATAGTAAAAATCACAAAACACCAATGGGCTTTTTAAAAGTCATTTTCTGTAAAGCTGGCATCCATGCTGGAGGTGGGGGAGTGTGTCTGTTCTTGGCTAGTGAGGAAGGAACCTGGAGCTCTTGCATTGATTCTGAATTTGCAACACATCCTACAGCTTCATCCTTTAAGTATAACTCACCCAGGATGAGCTGTTTTGAGAAGAAAATCTTGCTAAACATGTGGCAAATGTTATCTAGGTCAGTGCTTCTTAACCTCTTTTGGGTCAGACTGCATTTGAGAATCTGATGAAAATTATGGACTCTACTCACAAAAATGCACCCAAATACATACACTCTGCATTCAGTCTCAGGGGGACACATAGTCCCTATGATTGCAATATAAAGTTTAAAAGTTCTGATAACTTTAACTTTCTTTGATTCCCTACATTTCGGAAGTAGTTGCAATTAATTAAATACTGTGATGCAAGGGAGACTTTCTGAAGTTGTATATATCTGTGTGTGTATGTAGTATTTATATTTAGCCTAATATCACCAGTAAATTTCATATTGGCCTGTGTATTCAACCACAATTACCAACTATCTTCTGCTTAGTAAAAAAACCTAAAAAATTAGAAACAGGCAAATTTAGCCAGCTAAAGTAGAAAGGCAGAAATTTTAAACAGTAATACAGAAAACACAAGGAAAGAAGGCAGACATACACTGTTGGCAGGAGTATTAAAAATGAAGTCCTTTTGAAGACTGGCATAGGTGATATCTACCAATATTAAATACACATACTATTTGATACAGCAATTCCACTGCAAGGAGCCTAGTCTGCCAAAAGAGTCCACATATGGCCAAAGATACGTGAGCCGAGATGCTTCCCATAACAATATTTTTTATTTGTAACTATGAAAACACCCTATGAAGAACATGGTTACAGTTATCAAAAGAACACCTTAGTTTAAGTGTGCTTACACAGAACAATAGCCTCCACCTATTGCTAAGTAGAAAAAAGCAAATGACTAATTTTTGTAAGATTCCCTAACATTGTGTTATAATGTGCATCTCTTATCTTTACAAAACTAAAAGCTTATTATACAGGTACCCTTTTTAGTACCACTGTTTTATCTCTAATTTCTTTGGTCTGTAATTTACCATTCCAACATATCATTGACAAAGATCTGCAAGAACTTAGCACTATTACAATTCCATCAAATAATTTTAATGAGTCAATTTTCTAATCATGCATATGTACCACAATTAGAGTTACTATTGTCTTAAGATCCAAATTCACAATGATTTAAAAAAATAAACTTATAGCATCAGTAACTACTCTGAGCCTATGGTGATAATAATATCCTAAGTCTCTTACCCACATAATCAGTTTGTGGCAATGGCTACCACAGCTAAGAAGCCATATCACTGGTCATAGTCTCCTCCCTTGAGCAGTGCCTTCAGTTACCTTTTCCAGTCTCATATTTCTTCAGGCATGCTTTTGATGTTTTTTGCATTTTGGAGGGAGCAAAGGCAGTATGACTAACCAGATTCTAACTCCCAAAGCTTTACAGTGGATGCATGTAGGAGCTACTGTTCCAAAGCAGCCGATACACCACACCTTCCTTTGTGTGGGCAGCAGGTACTGTTGTCTTGAGTATCCCCCCATCTCCCTCCCACAGGGATTTTGTGTAACTAAAAGAACGCAGAAGTGATGCTGCATGACTTCTGAGACTAGGGCACAGGAGCTTTGTAACTTCCATGTTGGCCTCTCAAAACACCTGCTCTGAGGGAAGCCAGCTGCCATGTAAGAAGTTCAACTACCCAGGGGCTAGCCATGTGGAGAGAAAACAATGCCAGACCGCCCTCAGCTGTTCTTGCCCTCTCAGCCCAGGTGCCAGACAGATATATGAGTGAAGGAGGGTTGAGACCCAGCAGACACCAGGTGGAGAGGAACTGAGGGCTCAGACCCAGGGTGCTAGTCAAGCTAGGACATTTCCAGCCAACCGAGCTGCTCCAGCTAAGGCTCGACATCATAGGGCAGAGATGACCTATGCCCTGCCTAAACACCAGAACCACAGAACCAAAAGCAATAAAATGGTGGCTCTTCATGCCACTAGGTTTTGGGGTAGTTGTTAATACAATAGATAACCAGAAAAATGCAAATGTTATTGGTGTGAATATGTGTCAAAAGCCTGACTCCCAACTTCACTACAGTTCGAAAGTTAACAGTATGACTCAAATCAGGGAGCCTTTGCTTACTGCAATGAGAATGTACCAGTTCACATTTCCTTGGAAAGCTTTTGAAATAATCTGACCAATCTAATTAATTCTAAAACACTCCTCAAAATAACTGAGGGACCAATATATTATTATGAATCACATGCTAGATCAAAATACTGGCCTCCCTGACTCAGCCTTGAGGTCACAGCACAAATGGCACTTGTTCCTAAAGTCTTCCAGCCCTAGGTCTTGTCAATGCCCCCTCCTGTGTGCACCCACAGGAACCTCCACCCCAGTCCCACCACACCAGGCTGCCCTGCCTGTTTCTTGTAAGCTCCCTGCAAAAGCTGGTGCTAGGTCTTATTCATCATCTAAATCAGTGCATGCCCATGGAGTCACTCAAATTCTGATTCCATGAAAAGAATGAAGGAGAAATAAGGAAAGAACAGAGGGAGAAAAGGAAAAGAGTGAGGAGAGAGTGAGAAATATAGAAGAAAGCAGTGGAAAAAGTGTCTCGATAGGTATATTGCATCAAACGGAGAGTACTTTGAAGGTGACTGAAATTGAAACATGTCAGAATAAATACACACTTTTTTATAAATAAATTCCAGTATTTTTTGGGTCCCCCTTCATATACACTAGTAGCATAGTTTTTGTTGTTGTTGTTAAGTCTTGTTTTCCTTTATTCTATACCTCCTTTCCTCTCTCCTCTCCTTTTTTCCTCTTGCTTTCTTCTATATTTCTCACTCTCTCCTCACTCTTTTCCTTTTCTCCCTCTGTTCTTTCCTTATTTCTCCTTCATTCTTTTCATGGAATCAGAATTTGAGTGACTCCATGGGCATGCACTG